>CACRXP010001094.1:0-38991 GCA_902702965.1 Spirometra erinaceieuropaei | reverse complement strand
GGTCCAAATGGATTAAACAGAGGTTAAGGCTATGCATTACCTGCTACAAGTTGTTTGCATTTTTCCGAGGTGTCTTCAGGTCCACAAATGCGGATACAGTTTTTTAACGGCCACCTTTGCCTTTAGAGTCTGAGTGAAAATAGCTTATGATGATTTGGGTTAAGTGTCGAGTATAGGCCTGAATATATTGTTCAAGACAACGCATCAGCAGCAGCTGGATACTGTGCCTATACTAGCTTCATCGTAACGAAAGATGAGAACAACTGTTTAGCATAATTTCCTCAAAAACAATGAATTGATTCTTCTTCTCCGGCAGCAGTTGTTTCCCGAAGTTAGACAGAATAAGTGTTGATTAAATCACTTCCAGTAATTAATGAAGTTTTCTTAAAATCAGTGCATTTCAACGTTCTAGAGAAAGGCGTGAACAATGTTTTCCTGGGTCATGAAATTAAACATAGATCTGAAAAAAGCATGCCCTCGAAAATGTCATCCGAGGCTGCTAAACTGTCACCTGGAACTCGCCTGTTTCCTTCTATCTGTGGCCAAATATGCCCGGCAAAGACAGGAAGGACGGTCAGGAACCGGTGGTTAATTTCTATTGGCAAACAAGCAGCCGTCCCTCGGTATCAAACGGTGAAAATTCGACTCTAAACCTCGTCTGTTGCCCTAACTGCTGCCTGTACGCAAGTACCTCACCCGCTTGTTCACGCAAGCAAATCTCGCTGACACATTTAATATGGACTCGGGAGGGAATGATGTTTCGTTCCGTCCCAACTCTATTTCATTCCTGGTCGGCTGCTCAACAAATATTCTATCAGCGGTTTAACAGGTTCCTTGCCATGGGACGGAAACTAGGCTTGTCGCCCTGTATATCGTTCCCAGATTTGGTATGCTTGCAAAAGGTGAGATAATCCCCCAATCGAAGCATGACACAATCGTGATTGAAGTATCAAGGCTTAATGTTCCCTTCCAGAGACTTTTGTTTTGAGGATGAGGACGGTTTGAGGTTGACTGTAGCCTCAGCCTTAGAAATCTATATGTCCATCGTAAGGTAATTCTCCTGGATTATCGGCTAGCCCCTGTGCTTGAAGTGACTATCCCTTAACGAACGCGCCCCCGCGAGCATAACCTTTTGAGTGCTTGGGCCCTGTTGTGCATTTTGGCGTAGCTGTTCATGAGATTAGCCGTCTGGATCCCTAAGTCGCCATGCCTTTGTCTCGAGACGCGTCGGTCAGCAGAAGGGAAAGGAAAATTTCATAAGGTCCTACAGGCATCATTACTGGCACCTGTCTGTCTTCTGTCTGACCAAGAAGTACAGGGCAAATTAAATGTCCTGGTCTTTTGCTAGTTTCCTCTGCATTTCCAGCGTCAGTCTTGGATGCCATGCCTGAAACTGTATACTGCTTTCTCGACAGCACTGCGGATGAGGTCCCTCGATGCGAATTTTCCCTTGTTCAAGCAGATTAATTTTGCTATTGCCCTAACTATTGAAATTTTCTTTTACTTAATTTGTAGTCATTTTCGCTTTCCGAATTCTCACACATATGACGACTTTGCATGCAAGTGCGCATTACGACTGTCTTTTATTTAAATCGGCATGGTAAATACGTACATGTTCCAGCCAAGCAGCAACAGAATAAGTAAGTGATTACAGCTTAAGAAGACTCGTTCTTTTGACGTCCAAATTCTTAGTGATTCTTCAGACATTGGCGTTTGACATAGTCGCATAATCATTTTGCGTGTCCTGTATACAAAGCTATTCGTCTTAGTGATTTCATCTTCATTACCCCTACTTACGGTTTATCCATATGGGAATTTTGCAACAGAGTTCATATGCAAGATGTTTCCTTACAATCCAAGGTTAAAACACGAATGCGAGTATCTTATGTTTCGCAGCATTTAATAGTTCATTGGATACTCTGGATGACTGGTTACAAGAAAATCTGGACCAAATTCGCGAAATTCCATTGACGCTCATGATCTTTTACATAGCAGTCGCTGTGAACGGGGGTAAAACGTGATTGTGAATGCATTTCCCTCTGCGCCGTTATTCGACCACACTGAATCTCTGTTCTAAGGGGCTGTTCCCACCCTTTCTCAAGTGGAATGTTTCAGCGCCTTTTTAAACCTGGTAGTACTTTACCGTAGGGAACAGAAGACCTTATAATGCGTCCTTATCAACCATGCCCGATTTTCTGACTGCATCGTTCATGTAGGCGTTGAACACCTGCTATTTCTATTAGAAGCAAAACTAATAAACTAGTACACCGCACTCAAAGTTCCTGATGCACAGTTGAGTGCCATAGTCGAATTGGGATCCCTAATCCAACTACACGACTCCATATTAGGATTGCGAAAGCCAATCAACATTTACGCACTTGTACTTTCCTTCAGCTGAAAGTTCTACGGACGACTCGTTTGAAGTCCATCACATTCCCATATCTAATGGGCCGTACACTTTCACAGTCTCTGCACTCATGGCAGGCACTGAAAGCATCTTTTTTCTACCATATGTCCAGCCTTTCTTAGTCTTTCATGCCACATTATCTTCTACATATTGACTGTTATTATGAAACTGAAATTTCTTTTTACTAGGAAATTGGCTTCACAATCGATGGAGATGAATTCTTAGCTAGAGTTAAAAGTTGTCACTTGAACTCCTCGGTAGTTTTTAACTTTCCCTGCCGAGTGGGGTGTTGTAAGTTAAAATTTCTAGACTACTAATTAAGTATATTCGAATTGCTAAGCAAATGGCGTCAGCCGCAGTTTGGAAGGAGCTGGGAAGCTAAAATACATTTAGAATATTCAAGATAAGACCCTCTATTTCTCTCTCTCTCTCTTAGCCAATGGTGCGTGTGTTCTTAACGATAAGCACGAAATCCTACATATCCATGGCAAGAGTTTAACAAACCTACGCACTACTAACCAATGGCAGGGCATTTATACATTTACACACATGCATCACTTGCCACTAGCTTGTCGAATATACAATAGGTGGGCTAACCCATGAAATTTCAACTGAAATTCCGAAATGTGTTTACTTTTCGAAAAGATTAATTAAGTAGGGTTGTAAAATTAGTCAGCCTGCAATATAATCACATAATATTTCAGTTACCTCAGGATGCCGGCTTTCGAATGTACGTCCATTCGCCTGCATACACAACTTACGCTCTGTAAAAAACGACTACTTTTCTAGCGTTAATTTCTCTCATTCATTTTGTATGCCCCTAACAGTCCAATTATATTTCATGAAAAACATGCATAAAAATATTCATTCTTTTGCTCATTCGGTATAACACTACGCGTTTTTCCATGGTTATACTCAAAGGAAGTTTATAATTCGGTTTCCAAAAGGTTTTCAATTGTAGGACTTCCAAATACCGTGAAATGGCCGTTCATGAAACGCTATGTCTCTGCTTTTACCAACGTGGCTTGTAAAGTTAACAGCATGGATCAAATCCACATTTATAATTCGTTCCCCAAATAAGGTATTTACCTATCCTTTCAGCGTACGCATAAAAAAGGCAAATACTCACCAGCAATTTTCGGTTGAGCACGCAATTCGCAGTAAGCATAAAACTGCGAGTGAGAAACCTCAAAAATTTGTCGTCTGCGAGGAGACCTATCAGTTTGATGTTGCTTGATACCGCAATGCATAAAGCTGTTTAAATTCAGCCTGCGTCCATGTTGAACGGACTTTTTTGTACCTGCGGGAGCCAAACATTGTCCAATGTACCCGCACTGCATGGCTACACACACATCACATTCCGTGTCATTAACAACAAGGGAATTTTCATGCCCGACGTAGATGAATCTTTGATAGACATGCTATTGCCTAGGTGGACGGAACACTGAAATATGCACTTTCAGAAATAGTTTCCGAGTTCATTTTTCCTTATTGTGCATGACTGTTATTTGTGTCTCTTGACAGATTGAGATGTGTGCGGCAGCCGACTTCCATTCTACACCCAAAAGAGCAAACCCCTTACATATATGGCGCTTTTTTATGGTCTCCAGAGGTAAGTACAATAAAAACAAAGTACATGCTGAAGAGTAGATGTTGCGCGTCTAATATGTACATCACAGAATTGACAAAGTTGTGACCGGAAGCTGCTTTATTTTTAGTGTGTTATTCTACAAAAAATTGCTTCTTTGTGAAGGAAAATATCGGACTTTGCCGATCGCCATCATTTAATGAAACCTTTCGCTGTAAGGTTGAGCGGGGTATTAGAATTCGCAGTGCTTGCAATTTTAATGATTTGGAGAGAAGATGAAAGGGCCTTTGTCATAAATGTGTCCCATTAATATAAAATCCGCGAAGAAAAGCAAACGTTCTTTTCCAAATACCTGTGCAAAGTGTACACATATAAAACCTATAAAGACCGCTGAATGTCAAGCGAAATTTATTTTTTCCGGAATGCGTTCGGGCCATAGCCTCCAGATATGCATATATTTTTTTCACTCAGATCGATGCGTCCCATGGCTTGAGTCCCCATCTTGTCTAAAGGTTCAGTTACGGATCCTCCTTTTGCGTTTTCAGTTTTAGTTGTAGCCCGTATCACAATATTTATTTGGAAAATTATAACTATTGCTGAAATTCTCATTGACACCTAAGATCTTGGCATGCCGGACGCCAAAAACAACTAAATCTGAGACGCATTCCGCCTGGTGAGTCGGGTAATAGCACAACCATAGAGAAACCTGAAGTGCGTCTCAGAAATGATGTATGTTCCGTCATAGCAGCAGCACAATTTACACATCTGCCTATAAAATATGCTCACTTTTGACAACGGCAGTGATTTAAACCTCTGCACAAACGGAGCTGAAGTGGAACTTGCCTGCAGACTTGTGGGAACAACATCAGCAATCAATGCGATCAATGGAAGTATATACTTAGACCAAAGCGTCTTGTTCTCCTGGGTTTGGAGTCGTTTTATGTAAGGATCCTGAAACAGATAGTCTTATAACTTTCCCGAAGGTTTTCATACCTCGTGCTCTCCTCCCCCCGCCACCTTTTAATTAACCTATTTTCGTTGTGGATTCAACGATAACACTGGTTTTGTGGAAAAAATATAAAGAAATATAATGCCAGACAAACATAGTAGGAAGGGCCGACATTATTTTCCTGACGAGTCCACGTCTTAAACACTCTTTCTCATCGTTATCCCCGAGTAAGGACCATTTAATAATTAAAATAATATGTTTTTTAACCATCTGCTTTATGCTTCTTCACACGTCTCAAAAGGCCGTTTGGAGGAGTTGATATAAACTTCCTTCGCTTCTATGCCAAGTATGCGGTTAACTGAAGCAAAGTGGGTTTTGTTTCAATTCGCGTGCATTGGCGTCAAAAGAGCGCATGTCCACTGGGCGACTACTTACAAATAATGCGTACTGTGCTTAACAGACGCATTCACAGACATGCTACTTTCCGTTCCTCAGTAGTACTTATTTCCGGTCAAACAACGGTTCCCTTGCTGACGACAATTGAGCCTGCATAGCTTCAGTCGTCCTTTAAATGCCACTGAGTTTTTTTCGGTTTTGAGAGCTTCTAATCAACGGTAAAATGCATAGGTTCTGTAGCCCTCCTACAAAAAATGTATCTTCAGGGAGACTGGGGGAAGTTCTCATTGCTCGTAGTTATGAAGATGGCGCTTTCTAACGTGACTGTAAATTTCTATTACAAGTTTCGATATAAAAAGCCCGAGGTCTTTTAAAAAACTGTGACATAGTAATATGAAACGCCTTAGCTACATTATTTTTCAATGCGCACTAAAGCAGAAGGAGACGTGGGAGGTGGAAAAGTATTTTTATTCGTTTGCCTTTTCGTTTGCATTAGCACTAATTAACCGCGAGGACTGCAGATTAGGGTATTTTATGTATAGGGTGCAAGCGTCTTGCCTATATATGCTTAGTTTAGGTGATAGTTCCTGCAATCGTCGCTGACCTTTGTTGCATCCTCGCTCTAAGTTTAATTTGGTCGGGTGTCTCTGATTGGAAAGTTTACTAAACACGTAATTAAAGTTTATTGCCATTGCCAAGAGTAACACAGATCATTTCAAGGTCTTCTAGATTACTTGTGAGTGACAATAGAAGGTATATATTTTTGAGGAATACTTAACGCACAGTTTTTTTATGTCAGGCAGGTCGACAAGCATAGAGTTTGCTTAAACCAAAGTACTGTGCACGACATAACGATGCTGCTCCAACATAACCCAAGAAAAATAATAGAACATACATCGCCTGACATTTCGGTTCAACTTAAGTAAGGTGAAGTCGTAACCTTTCCTCAGTTCGTCTTTTTTATTATCCGGAAGCATGTTGATGTGCTTTACTAGAACGTCGTCTGCTGGATATTTGCGCTGTGAGCGATTGTGGTCTCCAATGCGAACGATCATATTATCCTCGACGAAATCTTGGAATAAAAAGTGCTATCCGAGTGGAATATTGTTACACCAAAGAGCTCCAACAATGCAATGAGCGGAGGTCAAAGTCCATGTGGGTGAAATGAAGGTTCTTCCACAGAATGGATATGGACTAATGATTAAAGCATACACACCGATCTATACAAAAAAGGAAACACAATTATCGTTATTAATTTTCTTCTTATTCCAAAATCGTGAGTCGGTGGAATTTTGCACACGTATGCAACGGATTATGACGGAACAGGAAAACTGGGCTTCTGGAATTCAAACTCACGACAGCGAGGACAAGCGTACCTAATCTCATGACATTCAGTGGGCCTTCTTAGCATATTTAGTTGGGTCGCGGGCTTTACCCAAGCCTTGCTCTTGCTTCCACGGGATTTAATTTCATCGAGGTTGCCGAGGTCTCGCGATTGGATGGAATGACCCATTTTATTACATACCGTAGGTTTCCAGAAGTCGGGGAAGTTAAAGAGATTTACACCACAAACAAACCGAATTTTTAAGCTGCATTTAAATGCGATTTCTCTTTTAGTGTCTGTGAACTCAACTTTAATCGATGAAATTCTGTGCATAAGCTAAATGTTTACATGTTACCTGCTGTTAAATACGGCGACTATATATGCAAGACGACAGTTTAAATTGCATTAGATATTACATAATTATGTCGACAAACAGGAACTTATAAGATTCAGGAAGTAGTTGGGTATGCATATTCATGATTGCTGAATCAAAAATATTCTTTTCTTGACGTTTTTGTATCAATGACTTATTTTTAAAGTAATTTTAAACGGGCAAGACATGTGTTTCTACACCATTTATCACAATAAGCGGGGGCACATTTAATGGGTTATACGTAGGTATTTTTGGTCAATTTGCTAAACGCTATAGGTGGATAAACAAATGACCAATAAACCGCAAGCTCTCTTTATAGTGGCTCTGAATTTAATTCTAATCGATGATGGCAAGCTGGATGTTTGCGTGCTTTATGAAAATAAATGTTGCGCACCCACATGTTGTATACGATAAAAATGCTCAGTGAAGATTGTGTAACTCGAATGAATTCGAAATTTTCCCACAAAGACCTAGAACCGAGACTCATCCTTAATCTCTGTTCTCTCCTGACTCAACCGCCCACATATATAGGACAGGGTATCACGTTCATCATCTCCCGAAGAAGACAAAGAAGAAGAGAGGGCGAATTCATGGACCATATTGTATTCGAACTGGCGTTTCGGATACTTCCTCGTTTCCATCATCAGAGTAGCGTACTTGTTACACTTGCCAGCTTCCTTTAGGTCATTTGCCATTGTTCTTGCCATTATCTTATTATCGACGGGCGTTTATATTCACAAAATAATAGGTGGTCAGAGTTCGTGAAAGTTCTAATGAAATCTCGGAAAACATCGTCGAAATGCGTTATCATTAATTCCTCAGCATCGTAGGTGCACACGTCTGAATGTGCACATCACAAGAGATGCTAACAAGGATATCCTCTTCCGCGCCAAGCGTAATCTGAGCTGCGTTCCTTAAGTTTGCTGTCTCCATTGCCTGTAGGATCACAACAAGAAACAAAAGAATACGTTAGCTGTCCATTGCGTTCGTCCATACGTTTCCAAACCCATTTGTAAATGGTAACTCTTACCATTTTACGTGAGTCAGGTAAATAATTCGCGCAAATTATCGAGCCTACTTTGCGTGGGGCAGTTTGCTCGGCACCAGGTCTGTCCTTCTCCGCTTCCATATATACAAGTATTCCACAAAATTCGCTGAATTTTACGCCTTCTAAACGGAAGAGCATCAAATGCTAGGCCGATCAATGTGTGGCAATTCAATTTATTTATCTACATTTCGTTAAAATAGCGAAAGGACCAATTTGTTATCATTCGGTTTAAACAAAGTGCAATATGTCCTAGTACTGCGTTCTCAATTTGGCTTGTAACTATGCCCAATTATCTTCCTAAACGCACTGATTATAATAAGGATGCATATTTTGGAATTGTGCCAGTGACGCTGAATATCAAAATAAATAGTCACCGTGCCAATATATTTTCTGCGTTGGATTATCGCTCTCCCTTCTACAGATGTATTGCGAAATTCTTCTAGCTGCCTTCCACCTGGCAGCGTGGATGAAGGCGTACGACTTGTTATCAATACTCAGTTCTGTAAAGGAAACGAGTGCGTTAGGCAGTTTACGCGGCACTCACATGCTCACAAATTTTTGATGAACTGTCTGATGTCTTTTTAGACATTTTTAGCACAGTGGTGATCTACTCAAAATATGAAGGGGCACCTATTTCTTCATATTAATCTAACTGGAATCGCTGCCACGGCGACATTCAAACTACGCAAACAACCGGCGTTTCCTAAAAATCCATCCAGGATGCGACTGCTTTGCGTCCAAATCTTCAACCTAGTCAACGCCCCAGAACGTACTGCCAAGAAACGCGAGAGAAGCCCGCTGAGTAAGTGGGCGATTGCCTAGATGGCCAAACTGCCTTTCATTTCAAGAAGGGTTTTCGCCGAAAGCGGACTACCATTCTGCAGATCCTGGTAATATGCTCCGAAAAGGATGCTGTTGCTGTCAAAACAGAGCGTGCAAACGTCCCAGTCCTCATTCCTTCTGCTGGACAGGCGATAAATTCTCATACTTTCTAATTCACCCTCTCAATTTACCTACGTCACAATGTGTCTTAACATAATTCACAATGAAAAAAACTAATAAAATGACACTATGTACAAGTCCTGTGTTTACCAGTAGTGCTATTCTGTCAGTAGAACACTCGCGGCTGCACGGCTGCTGACAGAGCCCGAGTGAACTTCAGGGCGCAATGGGAGCAGTGAATTCCGTAGCGCGATCGGTGAGCGTCCGTCTACCACTGTACATTTGGTGGACTATCTCATGGATTGTCAACCTAAATTCCGAAATGCGTTTTTGTTTCGAAAAGATTAGCTAAGCGGTTTAAAAAACTAATCACCATGCAGTGTATAATTCGGTTTTAAAAACGATTCTAGTCGTGAGATCTTCAATACCATGAAATGGCCGTTCCTTAAACGTCATGCCTATGCATTTACAAATGTGGCTTGAAAATTTTACAAGATAGCCCAAATCTACTGCTAACTGTTATAAACCCCATATGGTCGCATCTTAATACCGTGGATAAATATATGGTTTTCTATATGCGGATGGGATACGGCTTGTAGTTTTGAAACCCTGAACGCAAGTGTAACTTCAGGTCGTGTTCAACATTATTCGAGAATTGGAAACGTTTTTGAAAACCGAATTTTACCCTTCTTTCAAGTATAAAATTGGAAGACGACGACATTTTTTTACGGAGTGGGCGAGAAAATGCATGTTTTTATGTAAGATTTCCATGACATTTAATTGCATTTCCTAGGGCATCGAAAATCAATGAGAAAAATGCATGGTACATAAGTAGTCATTTTTTACAGAGTGTAATTTTGCCTGCAGCCCGAAAGAAGTTCGCTCAAAAGCTGGCATCCTAAGTTGACTGAATTATCATAGCATTATTCTGCATGATCATTAATTTTGCGACCCTACTTAACTAAAATGCATTTCGTAATTTCGGTCGACATTTCATGAATTAACTCACCTACTCTATATGATATTGATTGGCGTTGAGTATGCGTAATTAAGTTTATTTGGTGTCTGTCGTTTCTTTCTCACTTCAGAATTGTCTGGATTGGGGCTAATGGTTAGGGTTATGAGTTAGGTTTGGGGCTTAGGGTAAGGGATTAGTGTTAGGAATCAATGTTATACGTTAAGGATAGGGGTTAGGATTACGGTCAAGGGTTGTGTGCTAGGTTTATAGATAAGGCGAGGAGTTTGGGGTTATGGTTAAGGGTTAGGGATTATGTGTTATGGTTTTGGGGTCAGGTTTATGGGTTAGGATTATAGCTAGTTCAAAAATTGCGGTTTGGATTAGAGTAAGGGCAACGCTTACCCTATCTGTAAGCCTAACCGCTGCGCGGCGGCAGGTTGGGCTAGAGAGTGAGAGCTCTAGGGCACAACGGGACGAGTGATTTCCCTCAAATCGGTCGGGTCAAACATTCGCACGTCAAATTTCGGTCTGTGCACACAGACCCTAGAATAAAATGATCTAGTTGAAGTTAGCAGTTCATTTCTGAGGAAATCAAAAAGCAACAATTTCTGAACTGGCGGTTGCTGAAACAGCCTTAAGCCTCGATACTACTACTGAAACTACTGCACGCCGTGATCCGGTGGTTCAAATTCATATTGACATGAGTCTTCCGATGGCAGCCCTCACGAGTCCTCTAAATGACAAGCGTGCTTATTGATCTGCCTACCGAAAACAGCATTTTAGGTTGCTTACATCAGGCACGTCAAGAATGAAATGGTCATGAAGATGTCAGGGCAGTCTGTCCAGGGAAACGCAGATCCCAAGAGGGAGAGTAGAGTGTCACTGAAAGGTACACGATCCCACCAGTACGATAATTTCTGATTTGGCCCCATTTGAATACGTCAGATATGGCAAATATATCAGACTGGCGTTTAATATATTCGACTGCATATGGCTCAGTTTTGGCAAGCCAATGAAGTCAACCCAGATGGTCATATGCAAAAAAAACTTTACACAGGAGCACACTGTGCTGACGGCGACATTCAAGAATTGTCGACGGTCAATGGTTTGAATGGCGATTAAATTCCAAAATGCGTTTTCGTCGGTCGACTACGGACACCATCAACAGTAGGGTATTCGTCAACATTGTGAGGGAGGTTTTCGATTACATCGACATCCACCGACGCCGACCATACTTTTACACGACAATGCACCTGTCCATCGTTCTGAAGATGTATAAACCAATAACGCATTTAACCGTAAACTGACTTCATAGGCAACAGCCAGTCTATTCGCATGTGGACTTCAGTCGATCTTCACCCCTGCCAACAGCCCAAATCTCAATCCCATCAAAAATCGTTTTGGGCTTATCAAAAAACGTTGGCATAAGGCGAAGAAGAAACTGTCCATGCATGAAAAACATGCATGATTCTGGACAATCGCATTGAACAAGTCACTGTAGACAACCTGACCATCTTCATGTCTGAAAGACTCACTGTTGTGATTGATGAAAATGAATAATTAACAAAGTACTGATCGTTTGCATTTGTCAGTATTCTACATTTTTCACCATTTTATGCGTCCCCCCTTCATTTTGCACTCTTAGAGCTAGCCCTTTATAAGCAAATTGTAAAATGGCCATTTTTGAAATCATAATTTTCAGCGTATCTCTCATGGGTCTCTGTGGTCATTACTGTACGCCTACGACGCGGCACTCTCCAATAATGGTCTGGATACTCATTTCTTTCAATACAGTCCCCGATAAACTTGGCCAGTACTTTCGCTTTTGCTTTACGAGGGTACTTTCCAATTGATTCTCAGCGTATCTCTTCAGGGTTTCTGTGGTAATAGCTGTACGACTACGGAGGCGAAAGTAATGGCCAAGGTTATCGGGGACTGTATTGAGAAAAATGAGTATCCAGACCATTATTGGAGAACGCTGTGTCGTAGTCGTACGATTATAATTTTTCAGAGAAAACAGTTATTTATACGTTAGTATATATTAATTTATAACCCCAACTATGTCTTTTTTTAAGAACAGTCCTCTTTTACTGCCGTAGGATTGTGAGAAACGCAGGTTGGGCGGATTTCGCATTATAGGGATTTACTTGTTTTAACTCACGGCATTTCATGCGTTAGCCCGCCGACGCTTAATATAGTTGACTATTTATGACGCTCAGGTTTTGACTGCAAATAATGAACGAAATAATAACTGACGTTGAACGATTTCGATATGTTACAGGTTTGACAATTAACATCATTTTCAGTATATGCAGACGCCTTCGTTAAGTCATGCGTTCACCGGCAGAAGTCTAGAAGGCCAGTTTTAATCAATACATTACCATTCAGCGAGCGTATGCAGATAAGAAGTCGCACCCGAAAGATGATTGCGACCATACTTTTGAAAATACATATCACAGGCATTCATCGCCCTATCAGCGAGCGATCAGGTTAGGCGGTGTATTCAGTATGTGTAGGAGAAGGAAGAAGAGGAGGATATTTACTTGACACAGTCTGAAATCGTTTGAACCAATTTGGGAAAACTCGACGTCTTTTGTGGGCCTCCAAACCAGAAGAGCGAGTGTATGGCTTGTGCGCGGCAAATGGTCTTACTACTTGAACAATATGAGTCCAAACGAATACTGGTGGATGAGTGGGTAAATTGACCGAAACATGGTTTGACGTACGGCGCCGCCGTCGCCGCCGAGGTTTTCAAAGTTGAATCAGGTGAAGTGCATAAGTCCGTTGGGACACCAGATAACCATGTCAGATAATTGTCAGCTATTTAAGACCGGACCACTCTGAGAAATGCATTTGGAATGCTCGACTGCTTATCAAGTATTAATACAAATTTCAGACACTTATTTTTGATGTACCATCTACCAAATAAATAAGACTGAGCTGTGAATAGAGAGTCTAAGTTTCAACTTTGGCTTTCTTCAATGTGATGCTTATTTATTTCTGGTAAAAAAGCATAGGATGGCATTTGCACATCATCTGTCTAGGCAATAGTTTTCTCTGTTGACAATACTCAATAACATTTTCCGAATTTATCGCATCCAATATCGGCAGTCAACAAACAAGTCTACCGATTTATCATTCGCGGAGGTTGCCTTGGGCATCTGATCACAGGTGCCCAATTGCTTTGCGGGTCGCTTAAAATAGTTTATGTCTACAGCACTTCTATTTGTTTACTTTAAATTTACCGCGCCTATTTTTGTTGCCATATAGTGATGAAGCAAAACTTTATCATTCCAAAAGCAATTTCAGAAAAACTTCTTTCTGTTATTCACATTTATCCATGCATTCAAAGGCCCCACCCATAAATCCCTATTTCCACCAGTCCCGTAAGACAGGCTGGTTTGGTTAGGAGGATTTTTTTGGGTGCTATCTCCTATTTGCTACCGTTGAGGTTTTGCCCGTTGCATTCCTGAATTCGGTATGCGCAGTAGCTAGGCTGCACAAAATGTAATATTAAATATCTTTAAAGCTGAAAATGGCAGTTCGGTGGTGGTCGATCCTGAGACAACACGTAGGAATTTCCAAACGGCAAACCAATTTTAGTCCATTTAAATTACAGTGCGTGACCTATCTCATGAAATGTTGACTGAAATTCTGAAAGGCGTTTTCTATTAGGAAGGATTACTTGGTCACGGTCATGATACTGATTATCTTAAGGCATACTTTTATAACACTTTGGACTCGGCAGGATGTCGGCATTTAAATGCACTTCTTTTCAATCTCCTGTAGAAAGCGCGCTCAGTAAAAAATGACTACGTAAGTAGCATGCAATTTTTACATTGCTTTTCGATGGTCTTGGAAATTTAAATATATTTTATAGAAACCACATATAAAAATATGCTTTCTTTTAGTCAATCAATAGAGAATCACGTCTTTTTTGTATTTTATACCTTAGGAAGGAGCATTATTAGGTTATAAAAAAGTTTCTAATTATGAGGCTTTTAAGACCGCGCTATGTCCATTCACATAGCATAGTACCTGGCCGTTTACCACTGCTCCTCATAAAATGTACAACATGGTCCGCATCTATTGCAAAATTTTATGGACCCTGTATGATATCTATTTAATGACATAGAAAAATATGGGATTTTCTTTACGCGGAACGCATGCACATTGTAGAGTGTAATCACTAAGCGCTAATGCAACGAATGATCAGGCTCCAAATTTTTCGGCAATTAGAAAACTTTTTTAAAACCTAATTATACACTTTCTTTAAGTATTAAATAAAAAGAAGACGTGATTCTCTGTTGATTGACTAAGAGAAAGCGCATTTTTGTTTGTTGTTTCTATAAAATATATTTGAATTTCCAAGACCATCGAAAATCAATGGGAAAAATGCATGCTAATTAAGTAGTCATTTTTTACCGAGCGAGCTTTATACAGGAGATTGAAAAGAAGTGCATTAAAAAGCCGACATCCTGCCGAGTCCAAAATGTTATAAAAGTATGCCTTAAGATAATCGGTATCATGACCGCGACCAAGTAATCCTTCCTAATAGAAAACGCCTTTCAGAATTTCAGCCAACATTTCATGAGATAGGTCACGCACTGTAAGTATTGCCTGTGTGCGTTATAACTGCACTTTAGGGCGCAAAATCACACAGATCGTCTGGACTGAATTCTATAAATCGATAAAAAAATCTGGTTTTTTAAAAAATTCTCTTTGTTTTAAAAAGCTAATTACTAGAGATACCATCGGACATAAAATTAATTAGCAAGTCAGTCAACTCGTGTTTATTAAAACTCAGTGGAGGAAATTATTCTTCTTCCAAGGGAAAGCCTGCTCAGATGGGCAACCGAAGTCCGGAACAGGTATTAGCGTAGGAAAATACCCGAGAATACTGCGACGTTCATTTTTGACCAAACTTATGCACGTTTTGTTTGAAAAAATTACGTGGACACAATTTCTGCGTAAGGTGAGGACATTTCCTAAAGGAAGCTGAGTGGGCAATCAAACTGCACAACGTTTAAGACGTCCTGAATTCTTACGTCAGATTCTGTCACCAGATTTCGAGAGATCGGTCACGTACTGTAAATCAAAGTAGCTCATTTGCATCGCTCGAAAAACACGGGAGACCGGATCATGGCAGAAAACATTCTTGTCGCAAGTTTATGAGGTCTTTTCACTGCTGGCCTGTTTCTGCGTCCTCAAATCAAGGTCAGGTATCTATTATGAAGCAAACTGCGGGGTGAGCGTTTACATAAAGTGTAGGGGAAACTGCAAGTGGGCTTCTTCAAACCAAATCACGGATATTTTATCCACATATCTTACTTCTCACACTGCCGATATGTTAAAATGGGACTTATCCCAAACCACTGTTACTGAGGTGATTATGACCTCGAGTAATCAATCCGTCCTGCTAAGTGCAGAATTGCTTATTATTAAGGCTTGGATTTGTATGTAGTGAACGCTAACCACATTAATTGAATTCCAAAGGCGATCAAACGGACAGAACAGTGTCGAATGCCACCTAGTTTTTCTGGAACGAAAGTACCATATTCAGGTATAAATATGAAGCATATATCCTCATCATTAATTAAGAAGATTACATTGACCGGGTAAACACACAACAGGACTGTATGCAGAACACATATTAAAATCTTCTCAGTTACAAATCTACGTGTATGTGCCTGGTGGGTTATTAGTAGTGACAGTCATTATTGTGGCACGGCACGGGTTTCATGCGGAAATCAATCACTGATGATGTACACAATTTTTCTACTTCAAGGGGGCCGCAAAAGTTAGACGATCTTATCGAAGTCACTCGCTGTTCGCACATTTCCCCTATAAGGGGTTCACGTGGAAGATGCGCTGGAATAACACAGGGGCTTGATCGGAGTTGCATAAATTTGGTGCATAAATTTCTGGACAGCGTGCGTTGGAGATCAGGACGGTTGTGGGGTTGTGGTGGCACGCGTTGGTGGGGGGGTGGGGTCTACGTCGCGCCAGTCGCCAGCGCCCTCTCCCGTCTCCGGTCTTCATGACTCAATATTGACGGCGGATCCAGATGGCGGAATAGGAGGAGAGAGTGCTGTAGATGCCGCACAGGTTTACTATCACTATAAACTAACTCACACGCCACTCACCGTCCCTACTCTCACCCTGTCGTGCAGCACACGATGGGCATCATCGCTCGATTGTTCACTTAACTGAGGTTGGCCTCAACTGGGTGATATCTAACGAAGGGGCTTCATTTCGTTCAAAGGGTTAGCTAGGGCATCATGTTTTACCCCAGTGTTCTTACCCTACCTTTTCAACAAACATTGTCTATCAGATGAGGTTGTGACTTGTTCTCAGATAGGCAGAGTGTCGATTATTCAAATGTCCCCTCTGTAGCCTCTTACCTAATTATTATTTACCAGCCTGAAGCAGTTTCTAGAAGCAGGCCTACTGCTATGGCAAACATTGCCTGTGGCGGTCCAGTATACGACCCAGATAATTGCAGCTTCTTTCCGTCTGCATTTATGTCCCACTCCGTCCCTGAATCAGGCATCCTCGCGCGATAAATAGCACGCCATCCATAATGGCGGAAGTAAATCTTGAACATCGCTTGTTAAATGGACAAAGGCGGTCGCTAGTCATTGCCCAATATTATAAACATTATTAATACGGTGGTATCGGCATTCATTACTGATCATCGCGTAAATATGCAGCAAATGACGTGGGTCAGATTAGCGTCGCCAATATTTTGGCTTTGTGTTCGCGAGACACGTGTCACTAATCTCCGGGACACGTCTCCCAGCTAAGGAAGGCGAAGCTATACCGCCGACTCTGATGTGCACAACAGGCCCATCTGTCAGTATGGTTAATTGATAAGAAGCAGAAGCGATCGCTGGTAAAGAACATTATTCCACGAATGTTTCGGATCCACCTTCGAACTTACCATCAGAGACAGTGACAGATGCGGATCAATATAGTTAATGTTATTGTTGAGCGCTGATTTCCCGCCCAACGGTACTTGGTTTGGATTATTGCCTTGATTACAGTTTAGATATCAGATGCGGGCTTTGTGAATCTGTTTTTAAATCTAATATCGAAAAGAAGCATTAAGAAACTTCCATGCGACAGAAAACTAAGTCATTAGAAAATTAATCGGACAAATTTAAAATCCAGCAAAGATTTTAAAGAGCAAGTTCTTCTTGAGAGCCACCACTACCTGTTTTAATGCATGCACCCAGAATTTATTGCAAAGGCTATTATTTCGTGTCTGCATTCTTCTTTACGCATCGATAGGCCTCGACAAAACACACTGTTAGTTTACTGTTTGCTTACTAAGTGAACGCGTGGGAATCGTTTTTCTTTTATTGCGGGCACGATGCAGGATAGCCCCTTGATTGTGATTCTTCCGTGCAGACAAGAAAATTCAAATCGCCGAGTAAACCAAATCTGCTATATTGCATCTTCTTGCATCTATAAGATATCAAACAAAGTCATTAGAAAATAAATCCGACAAATTTTAAATTCCAAAGAGGAATTAACACAACAGATTTTCCACAGGACCCATTGCTGTTTAGTTATTTATTTTAAAGTCTGTTCTTTCGCGCCTCCTTTCTTTTTTAAGCCTCGATATGCCTCGATAAAACGCACCTCTAGTTCTCTGCAAGTTTACTAAGTAGACACATGAAACTCGTTTTCTTTTTTTGCGCTCGATGAAATATAGCCCCTAAATTATGAATTTTTCAGAAAGACACGAAAACTCAAATTGCATCGTAAAACAAAAGCTCTTTGTCCGGGTGAAATAGTATGACAACCAAACTTACTCTTCTCAACGAAGTAAGAATGGTGGATTTGAAAGAAATCATAATTGAATAATGTTACAGTTTTGATTTACTTTTGAATTCTGCTAAGATTTGCATTCCTGCGAAAGGTTAATATACATTAAGTTGTTCTTAATAGCCTTTTTCTGTGCATGAGTACTAGAGCACGTCATCTTGAAATTCAGATTCAAGATGCCATCTCTTCTTGTATTTTTAAATGTTCGTCAACGAAACGCAAAACCCTGTCCTGTTTTATTATGTGCTCCTTCTGGGATCGGTTTATAAAACAATTTGGATATGTAATTTTGTTGATTGAAAATCCACATAATTAGGCTTTCATTATCTTCATCTTCCACGCTATAGACTAACGAAGATGCCCTTGCACATTCCGTGTTATTAATGAGGAATTTTGACTTATGTTCAGTGGCTGGAATTTAGGAAAAATGGGCCATTTATGATTATATAAGTATACATAATATATAGATGATTCTATATCCTTACGTCTCATAGTAAGCGAAAATCAATTTATACAAAAATTCATTTTTATGGATTGAGAATCCACATAATTATGATCCCATTATTTACATATTCCACAGCATAGCCCCTAAAAATGCGCACAAGCATTCCTTATTACTAATGAGGAATGTTGACTTATGTGCAGTGGATAACATTTAGGACAAAAATTCATTTGAACCTCTTCATTTTCTTTGAAGTTCCCTAACTTCTTATGCTTTCCTTCCAAGCCCCAGTGGTTTTTAAGAAAAAAACACACAATACAATTGCGTTTTATCTGGTCAATGAGACACATTGCAAATAACAAGAGTAATGTCGCGGGAAAACTAATGTGTGGTAGGTGGACCAGCAGTGTTATGTCTCCCTGTGCGAAGGTTCGTGTTTTCGGTTCCAGCAGGTGGTCAGTTATATGACTGTCTGGATAAAGGCAAACAAGTCCGAAACAGATCTTTATCAATCTATCTTTCAGACTTCATCGCCTGCCCTCCGCCTATATAACTTTGCCGACTTCGGCCTAGCAACTGTCTGCCTATTCCTGACCCATAGGAAGCTTGTTTGCTTTTCAAAGCCAATGCATCTGTGTACGCCCATCCTTAAATGATCATATATGCGTATATACAAGAATGAGATCGCTGACAAAGTAAACAAAGACTGAAATGGCTACTTTTGCCCAGCTATTTCCACCCCCATGTTTGGGGACATCCGCGGCTCGAACAGTCATTCATTGTTTATCAAGCGTCATGATACAACGTGTACTAAAATATATACTACAATTATATCTTACTACATATAATATTATATATTACTATAGTAGATATACTATAATTATATATATAATATAATAATATAATATATATAATATATAATAAAATATATAATATTATATATCTTAGTATATTATACGGTACCTGTGCTTACTCATGAAATGACATGAATTAACACAGGTAAACGACTTTAACGCAGAATCGGTAAACACTACGGCTCCCAAAGTCTGACAGCGGAAAATAAAAGATGTGTCAAACAAATAAAGCAAAGCTTGGTTTAGAAAATATTAGTTACTGAGATAAAAATAAATAATTTTCGACAGAAGTCACATTTTCGAGAAACGCCTATATTACAACCAAGTTAATAAAGGCTACGTATGAGGGCATATAAAGGAGGAGGGCGCATAAAAGGAACAAGCTAATGAAGGACAGAAACAGATACAAAAAATCAGTACTTTGCTGATTGTCCATTTTAATTAATAACGGCAGAAAGTCTGTCAGACAAAGACATGACGAGGTTATGTATGGTGGATTGTAAAATGTAATTATTGAGTATGAAATCCAATTTGTCCTGCATTGAAAGAGTCTTCTTAGTTTTGTGCCTATTTCTTTCGACTATTCCAATAAGATTTTCGAAAGGATTCAAATCGGGACTGTTGGCCGGGATGAAAATGGTTTGGAGGCCAATTGCGGAGGGTGGTTGTTGTCTAAAATGTTAGATTCTATTTGCAAGCGGCATCAAATTCGTACCTCTTTAGAGCAGTGGACAGGTGCATTGTCGTGAAAAATTACAGTATCCATTCGGCGCCGACTTATGCCGTTGTAGCCGAAAGCATTCTTGACAATTGCAATAAACACCTTGCTGTTGATGGTATCGGATGTTGACTGCCAGACAGGCCGCTCACCGAATTTAATCGCTATCCAAACCATCATCCGCCGACAGTTCTTGAATGTTGCGGTCGGTGTCGTGTGTTCTCTTGGGAAATTCGTTCCACATATGACGGTTTGGAGCGATTTCGTAGGCTTGTCTAATAATAAAACCTCATCACAGAAGAAAATGCTCTTCCAAAATGAAGATCTGTAATCAGTATAATTCTTAGCAAATAAAACCCGTTCTCTTATTAGTTTTCTACTTAAATATGGCTTAATCATGGCCTTCCGCCGCTGCAGTCCAAATTTCATTATCCATTTCCAAATGATGTTCATAGAGAACATCGGCAGATGTTCCCGTTGAATGGTCTCAATGGGCATGTAATGGAACTTTTTTAATGTACGACTAATAAAATCGTCGTCTTGCTTACTTGTGGACCGTTTGAGTCCCCCTATCTTATTTCTAGGAACAGTTAGATCATTAATAATGCGCCACAGAGTGACCTTAATAATATTGAAAATACTAGCTAACGACTCACGCGGGATTCACTCCGCCATTAATTTTCGAATACGCTGGAAGTCAACTTCAGATAAGTATTGCTTAGACATAGGTATCGTTTGGAGTGATAAACAAAAGTGACGGCATGTTGCGCAAACTCAATATATATTCGTCTACGATACGCACTTTCGGTCTTTGAAAACAATCCCACCGATAAACTTTTTTATTTCGGTATTTTAAAACATTAAAACTTACGAATTTGTAAAATAGAATTTTTAGATAAAGAATCGCACGTTATTTCCTGAGCACAATAAGAAATAATTTATCTGCATTTCACTGATTTTCTTGATATTGAAATTTAATTTTTTCTTGTACGAAAGCTCATGGAAAATTTTCTTCTTTTTATTAATTTTCTTCAACAGATTATTAAGGTAAAGCAAAGAAGTTCGATCCGAAAGATTTAATAGCGTAGAAAACTGCTTGATTATCAGAAATCATCCGATTTCACCTTAATTCGGACCGTTTTCTATTTAATATACAGATCCGTATCAAACTTTCCTTCAGCAAACGGTCTTTTCGTCCTTATTTCAACTAAATAAACACAAATAACAACACCAAAAATACGCTACAGTTTCCACTATAATTTCGACCTCGGCATTTCATGAGTTAGCACAGGTACTGTATATTATTATTACAATTATACCACCTTAGGCCCTTGACAAAGTCATGAGACAGAGCGGTAGGAGAACCTTCCGTAGCCTGATCGGTTAACGTCCTACAAACATATTTAATATTCCCGATCCCAACCCATAGGACAACGAGATCAAGGCCTTATATTTAGAGCGTTGCACATACTAAAGCCAAGTAACCAAAAGGACGCGGGTCCGAACCCCAGGTCTCCCAAACCTATGGTTCGGAAGGGCTGGCTGACAACAGCTAAGGTGTCAGAAATGGCTGTGCCTGTCTCTCACATCTTCGTCATCAGCCCCTTCTCAGCGCATAGATATACAGTGCGTGACCTATCTCATGAAATGTTGGCTGAAATTCTGAAATGCGTTTTCGATTTGGAAGGATTACTTGGTCGCGGTTGTGATACTGATTATCTTAAGGCATACTCTTATAAAATTTTGGACTCGGCAGGATGTCGGCTTTTAAATGCACTTCTTTTTAATCTCCTATAAAAGGCGTGCCCGGTAAAAATGACTACTTAAGTAGCATGCATTTTTCCCACTGATTTTCGATGGTCATGGAAATTCAAATATATTTTATAGAAACCACAAACAAAAATAT
The DNA here is from genome assembly GCA_902702965.1 of Spirometra erinaceieuropaei. Lineage (NCBI taxonomy): Eukaryota > Metazoa > Platyhelminthes > Cestoda > Diphyllobothriidea > Diphyllobothriidae > Spirometra > Spirometra erinaceieuropaei. The sequence goes on along the minus strand of CACRXP010001094.1, from coordinate 17,253 downwards.
GCTTTCTTTTAGTCAATCAATAGAGAATCACGTCTTCTTTATATGTTATACTTAAGGAAGGAGTATAATTTGGTTTTAAAAAAGTTTTCTAATTGCCGAAACATTTAGAGCCTGATCATTCGTTGCATTAGCGCTTAGTGATTACACTCTACAAGGTGCATGCGTTCCGCGTAAAGAAAATCCCATATTTTTGTGTCATTAAAGAGATATCATAGAGGGTCCACAAAATTTTGCAATGGAGGCGGACCATGTAATACATTTCATGAGGAGCAGTGGTAAACGGCCAGGTACGATGCTATCTGAATGGACATATCGCGGTCTTAAAAAGTCTCATAATTGGAAACTTTTTTAAAACCCAATTATACTCCTTCCTTAAGTATAACATATAAAGAAGACGTGATTCTCTATTGATTGACTAAAAGAAAGCATATTTTTGTTTATAATTTCTATAAGATATATTTAAATTTCCATGACCATCGAAAATCAATGAGAAAAAGGCATGCTACTTAAGCAGTCATTTTTTACCGAGCACGCTTTCTACAGGAGATTGAAAAGAAGTACATTTAAAAGCCGACATCCTGCCAAGTCCAAAATTTTATAAGAGTATGCCTTAAGCTAATCAGTATCACAACCGCGACCAAGTAATCCTTCCTAATCGAAAACGCATTTCAGAATTTCAGCCAACATTTCATGAGATAGGCCATGCACTGTAGGAGGAATGCCATTACCGACAAAGTCAGGGGAGACTTGAATGTCAATTTCTGGATTATTAGCCGTCGTCATCCAGTCATATCCAACCGCTAAATGTGAAACGTCTCGGGCTCGAACTCACGACCTGTTAATTATATAAATGCTTACATACCTCACTTCATAAGGCCTATGACCTGCTGTTGATCTGTGAAGACCGTAAAACAGTTGTCTGCATCTGACCTGTTGCACTCTTAGCGAGCTGCCTATGTATAATATGTGGTATGTGTCCTATAATGCAGCGTTCGTTGACGCCAGTAGCAAGCTGGTGCACGGACAGAATGGGATCGAGTGAGATCCTAACCACAACAGTGAGGGTCAATCGCCCACATGACATACATATAAATATATATATATATATATAAATGCATGCACCTTCGTTGAAAGTTAATAATCATAAAATGTACAGTACTCGTCATCATTTTAAATAAGCAATAATGTAGCACTACGCATGTCGCCCAAATGTGAGCGGTTTTTAATACTGTTAGGACATGCTAGATGTCGGTGGACTGTTCGGACAGACACTAGTCGGAATCGGTAACATCGGCAGACGAACGCTTTTCTGCCACTAATCTACTACTGCCGGTATACAGCCAGCTTCCCTCAGCACAATCACCAGGTCATCTTTGACTGTTAGGCGTCTGGAAGGCCTGATGTTGGGCATATTCGCCTTATGTCTGCAAACGATATTACCATCCAACCTTGATCGAGCAGCAACACTAAATTCGTTGTTCGCCTAATGAACTCGTCAGGTGTCAGCCTACTGGAATAAGTATTGATCGCACAGTAGTGGAGGTTTATTTGGAGGCGTGGAATTATCTATGCTGCATTGCCCAAAAGATTCACGTCGAAAACAGTAAATGTCTTGCATCCTAGTCCAGAAATTAAACAGCCTCTCGTATAAAGTGCTTAGAAAATTTGACACAATCAACTAGTTGACTTGTACTTTTCTAATATTGAGGACAACCCTTTGAGCAAAAGAAACTCAGCAACCATCATATTTTGCTCATACACACACTCCATTGTGCACATGTCTGGAATTATTTCCGCGTTTTTTAACAAGACAAATAGTTCTTCAGTGAATCACGGCTTCTCAGATATTGGAGGAACAACTGGGTAATTCGGTAAGTTCAAATAAATTTTCTGTATACATTGACAATCTCGATATCGATTCATTGGCCCAAAGTGTCAGTGAACTTTCATTTCTTCTTCCCGCAAGTGCAGATTGAACGGCCGTTTCCAGCTCATGGAAAACGAAGCCAAGAAGACGCAGCCGAGAGGCGTCATAGATGCGTCCGCGTTCTATACGACGCTCAAACATAGCCACGGCATTCATGCGCCCTAATTTGAGTTGCAGATATTGCTCGACGATTGCATGATTAGTATCTTCCATTATTCTCTGTTGAGATAGAACAAAAGCCTTAGCAACACAATACTGTCAGTGCTTAAATTTGGAAGATATCGTAAAAAGGGTGAACAATAAATAAGGAAAGCAAATTGTGCACGAGTGCATGTTTTCAGCAAAAAGCTCCAAATACATATTAAACAAAAGAACAACAGTAATTTGCCCATTGCACCACTCTAACGAAATGATTTGAATCGATTATTTTAAATGTTGTAGTTTGTATTAACGATTCAATAACACTTGCTTTTGAACACGCAAACATACCCGAAGCTCCAAATTATATGCAACAGTTTCCAAGTAAACATTGCAGGTAATGGTCATATCCAGCATAGGATGAAAGTCCTCGGGATTACAGTCACCTAGGTACGGATCTGTGTCAAGGTATATTGCGCATCGTGTGAATGTGTCTTTGTAATGGTAAATATTTAAACGTGGTGACGAAATACGGCGCAGTAGGTGCTGCATGTCTGTGCCGTCATTCTTGCAATCCGGTGTCCCTGCAAAGAAGTAGGTTATGATTTTGTAAATACTTATGAAAGTAATGACATTTTTAAAATAAATTACCGCTGACGCGCACCCACAGGGTCAAACAGCCAGAGACCACCTCTGTCTACGAAATTTCATCAAACAATATGTTCACATATCTGCATGAAAATAGACGTTGCGATGAATTCGGACAATTTCATCTGTAGTTACCTGTTCTAGACTTCGGTCAAGTAATTGGGCGTGTTCCTCGTCGTGTGCAGATTAGTTAAGCAAGAAGACTTTGCTGTAGTTCAAAAGGGATTTTTTGCCTGATGCTAATAACCTGCCGGTTATTTTTAGAGAATCAGAAATCTTATTAATTTACAAAAGTAAAAGTGGCAAATCTATGCGATTTCGTGCCATTAAAGGCACTAATGCCCCACACAGGCAATGCGTCATTTAAATGGGCTGATATCGTTTTACCATTTGGGAAAATCTAGGTGTTGACACCAAAATAACTATCGCCGAATAGTCAGTTGCAGTTTTGTGCTAACTAACAGTACATGTCATGTGACCACGCCCCTGAATGTACGTTGTTTAAAGATGGGACTATCTAAACATTCACAGTTTTAGCAAAATGACAGTACAGATATGGCCATTCTGCCTAACATTCATAAATGTAGAGCGCAGCCTATAGGTGAGGAAAAATAGCAAAAACAGCCGCAATATATGAAGAGATAGGGGTGTCTGCAAACATTCAATAACACATCTATGTAATTGCAAATGCTGTTCCATTTTGAGTTAAATACTGCCATATTCAGCAGAGCGTAAACATTGTTAAGGTGATAAAAAAGGACCCAACTATTTGACAAGAAAAATGCTTTCAGGTTCATACGTAATGCAAGCAGGCAACAATCACGACCATTAGAAATCCTTCTGATGACCTTTGCACTCGTAGCTCAGGTTAAAATCTATGGCATCACATGGAATTAACGGTTATTAATTACTAAAATAGCTGACAACGGGTTCTTTATTTAAGCGTTAAAAAACACCATGGTAATTAATCCAGCATGGGCTAGTTTCCCAATGCCAATAACTCTTACTAATGAAAAAGCTTGATATTAGTCGCATTTTTGAATGGTTCTCATTTTCTTAAGTTTGAGTCAGCCGTCGACCGATCAGCTGATTATTTTAGCTTAATCCCTAATTGTGGGTGTGTATGTAAAACCCGCTAATATGATAAAGAGTCTTAAAAGAACATAGCATTTCTATATCAACGATAACGGTTCATTGTCTTCATTTAAAATGAGCGGACAAATACTTAAGTAAAATGAGACGGACATGTCCTTTTTTGTTTCTATGTCGCATATCCCTGCACATCTGCAGTTATATTTCAACCTTTAAACAGTTTGTTCCAAAATTTAGGTGGAATGTTTTATACAAATGATCGCAAAAAATTTGCTAAATTATTAGAACAATGATGTTGTCAATTAGGTAATTTGTATCTATATCCACAGACGTAACTAGCAGATTTCTTTGAACATAGATAAAGGCCTCCAGACATTCATCATGATTTAATCTGTAGTTGACATGTTTATATACCTCACCTCATAAGACCTATGACATTGTGAGGATCGGCAGCGACCGTGAAACGGCTATTTGAGTCTGGCCTGTCGTCCTCTTAGTGAGCTGCTTATGCATTATATGCGCATACGTCTAAAAGCCTTAAACCCCTATTGTTGTGGTAATCATGGGAATTGCTCATCTGTTATGAAACATTTGCAATCACAATACGTGTTATACTACAGTGAGTGACCGATCTCATGAAATGTTGACTGAAATTCTTAAATGCATTTCGGATTAGGAAGGATTCCTTAGCTGAATTTGTAATGCTGACTATCTCGCGGTATAATCCTATAACATTTCAGACTCAGAAGGATGTCGACGTTTGAATACAATTCATTTCAACTTCTTGTAGAAACTGTACTCGGTAAAGAATGACTACTTATATAGCGTGTGTTTTTCACATTGATTTTCGATGGACTTGCAAATTCAAATATACTTTATAGAAACAAAGGACAAAAATATGCTTTCTTTCAGCCGTTTGATAGAGAATCACGTCATCTTTACATCTTGTACTCGAAGAGTGAGTATAATAAGGTTTTAAAAAAGTTTCTGATTATGTGGTTTTTTAAGAATGTGCGATTCCCATTCATATGGCATCGTATCCGTCCGTTTACCACTACTCGTCACGAAATTTACAACATAATCCTCATCCATTGCAAAGTTTTATGGAGTCTGTATGATATCTTTTTAAAGGCATGGAAGAATATGCGATTTTCTTTACGCGGAGCGCATGCACCTTGTAGAATGAAATCACTAAACGCTACTGTAACGGCTGATCGGACTACAAATTATTCGGCAATTAGAAAACTTTTTTAAAACCTAATTATACTCCTTCTTCGAGTGTAAAACATAAATATGACGTGGTTTTCTATCGAAAGGCTGAAAGAAAGTATATTTTTGTTTGGGGTTTCTATAAAGAATATTTGAATTTGAAAGACCATCAATGATCAATGGGAAAATGCATGCTACTTAAGTAGTCTTTTTTACCGAGTACGGTTTGTACAAGAGTTTGAAAAGCAGTGTATTTAAAAGCCGACATCCTGCCAAATCCGAAATGTTATAGGATTATGCCGCAAGATAATCACTATTACAACCGCACCTAAGTAATCCTTCCTTATCGAAAACACACTTCGGAATTTCAGTCAACATTTCATGAGATCAGTCACTCACTGTATTTGTGGATCTGCAGTATGCGAAACGGTTACCCTGATACTTTCTGCAGCCATACGCGCATAGTCTAAGTCCAATAAGACGTTCCATTATAACGAAATTCTTTCTGGTGCAGGCAAACATCACACTTTGTAAAAATGACTATTTATGTACCATGCATTTTCTCATTCATTATCGATGCCCTTAAAAATTCAATTATATTGCACGGAAGACATGCACAAAATACTTATTTTCCTGCTGATTCCGTTGACAATGACGTCATCTTCCAATTTTATACACGAAGGAAGGGTATAATTCGGTTTTCGCAATCTGATCTAATTTACGAATAATTTTAAACCCGACCTGCCGTTACACTTGCATTATGGGTTTTAAACCTACAAGCCGCATCCTTCCCGCTTATGGAAAACCATGCATTTCTATACGGTATAAGAGGAGACCATATGGAGTTCATAAAATTTTACACCTGAAATGGACTATCTTGCAAAATTTTCAAGCCACTTTGGCAAATGCAGTGACACAGCGTTTTTGAAAGTTCATTTCGTGGTTTTGAAAATCTCACAATTAGAAACGTTTTAAAACCGAACTAAACGCCGCATGGTTATTAGTTTTATAAAAGTACTTAGTTAATCTTTTCAAAACGGAACCGCATGTCAAAATTTCGTTTCAAATTTCATGAGTTAGCCCACCTACTGTACAATAGAATATCAGCTCTCACCGATCGCGCTATGGAATTCACTCCTCCCGTTGTGCCCTGCGGATCTCTCTCGGGCTCTGTCAGCAGCCGTACAGCCGCGCTTGTGATACTGGCAAAATATCACTAATAATAAGCACAGGGCTTGTATATAGTGTCATTTTATTGGTTTTGTTTCATTGTGAATTACGTAAAGCACATTGTGACGTAGGTAAATTGACGAGGTGAATTAGGAAGTATGAGAATTTATCGCCCGTCCAGCAGAAGGAATGAGGACTGCGACGTTTGCACACTCTGTTTTGACAGCAGCAGCATCCTTTCCGGCGCATATTTCCAGGATCTGCAGAATGGTAGTCGGCTTTCGGCGAAAACCCTTCTTGAAAAGAAAGGCGGTTTGGCCATCGAGACAATCGCCCACTCACTCAGCGATCTTCTCTCGCGTTTCTTGAAAGTACGTTCTGCGGCGTTGACTAGGTTGGGGATTTGAATGCAAAGCAGTCGCATCGTGGATGGATTTTTAGGAAACGCCGTTTGCGTAGTTCGAATGTCGCAGTGGCAGCGATTCCAGTTAGATTAATATGAAGCCTATGCAGTATTTTGAAGGCTGTTGGCCCATTGGGAACGCAGCACGTGCTCAGCTTAGGGCTTTTTGCTCATTGACTTCTATGTCTGTCTTTGCAGGTACGCGTCTAACTGTAGTGGTCGATTTAGGACTAAATTATTTAGCACACATATCACGCACATTAAATCCAGACGCCAATGAGGGAAATATTTCGGTGGCATGGAGAAATGCTAACCAGTTCGTTCACCAAAAGCTGTGTGAAATTGGGCACGGAGTGTCGCGAACAGCAGATACATAGTTGTTTTAATTATGAGACTCTGAGTGCTGGAAAAACTAGGAAAATGAAGAATAGAAGGGCGCTCGCCGATCACGTTGCGCGACGTACTCGTCCCCTTATGCGTCGGAGCTCAATCTAAGGTCCAATAACTCGGTCTTTGAGCGCCTCTCCACCACTAACAATACGACAGTTTTACCATCGTTGTCCACGTTGTCCATCGTGTGCTCCAAAGCACGGTGAGATCAGGCACGATGACTTGCGCGTGGATTATTTTCTAGTGGTAGTATTTTTACGCCCCCCCCCTCTTCTCCCGGCTGAGCCCGGTGTCAAAATGGAGTTAAGATGAATGCAGGCGATAAGGAGCGCAAGTGACTGGAACGGCCGATCCTGCACCCAGGCCTTCCACCACACTCTCTGGTCCAAAACAAACGGACACTTGACCAGGATTTTGACCAAGAGCGAAAAGAGGTCAGAAAGATTTGAGGACGACAAAAGCGACTGGACAACCCTGCACACGACCCGTATACCCAGCGGGATCTCAAGCGCATTCGCGGGCAGGGAGCCAAGTGCCAGAGAATTGGCAGTGCACATCAGGCTGCGAGGGTCACGGGGTAAGATGATAGTTGGTAGCCGTGCCCACAGACTCCACAATGGTACCTACTGGCTCGATTTCAGTAGTTGTGATTGCGTTCTCATTATGCTTCTAAATTCACGCGCACGCTGTATTACCTGCATCAGATTCATTTTAGAGGAGCTATCCTGGGCAGATTTGCGTCGGTAATGATGACAATGAGGCTTACCCTACATCAACTTTCATTAGAATAGGTAGTCGGCAGGCTTGCCCACAGAATCCACAATTGTACCTACTGGCTTGATTTCAGTAGCTATGATTACGTTCTCATTAAGCTTCTAAATTTACGCGCGCGCTGTATTATCTGTACCAGATTCATTGTGGAGGTACTATCCTGGGCGGATTGGCACCGGTAACGATGACAATGAGGCTTTCCCTACATCAACTTTCATAAGAAGAGGTAGCTTTTGCCTGCCTCATTCATTGTAGAGGTACTATCCTGGGCGGATTGGCACCGGTAACGATGACAATGAGGCTTTCCCTACATCAACTTTCATAAGAAGAGGTAGCTTTTGCCTGCCTCATTCATTGTAGAGGTACTATCTTGGGCGGATTGGCACCGGTAACGATGACAATGAGGCTTACCCTTTATCAACTTTCATTATCAGGGGTAGCTTTCGACTGCCTCATTATTTGCGGATTTTCTGTTCCGCCCAAACCAATTTTTCGTATAAAAGTCTTGCCCGGCTTGGGTTGTGGCGTCCCGCGTGCTGCTGCTTGACTCTCGTGTTCTTCTCTCCATTATGTTGGATGGAGTTCTATCGCACACACTTCGGAATGACCTTCGGACCAGTTGCCTTCTTTCCATTGGTTGTTCGCCTTCACTTGCTTTTCTTTCCAATCTGAGGCTAGGATGCATTTATTCCGCACACCGTTCAAAGTCTCCTTGCTCATTTCCATACCTTCCTTGTATTTTTCACCTAATCTGAAGTAGGCTTCCACTTTACCTGGAGCGTCAATTCCTAGCATATACTTCAATCGCCATTTAAACGTCCACTCAATTGTCCCACCCGTATAGCTCCTATTACCACCGGTCCCGATTGACAGGCAGCTGGGAGTTTGCGGTGTCAGGAGGGCTACCAAGTATCATCTAACCGGTCACGGCTTGCTGAATCACGGCAGAGCAGACGCTCAGGTCTTCAATCAATAGAACATGGGTTGAAGCTTGACTGGATTGAAAAAGCCGGGGTTGGTTACGGCTGACTGATGACGGCTAACAAGCTAGTAATAGTCATTCATCTCTCTCTTCTCTCCGTCAGTAATGGCATTCTGAATAGAGCGCGTGAAATTTCTCCAGATTGTATATTAATTAATTTTACTTGTACTTCATACGCTGAGTTGTTCTCAAGAAGCTGCACGTTATATTATTTCTAGTGAAGTTTCATTGAGAAAGTGATGCAAAAATGCAGGGCAGTGTCGAGTGAATTCGTTCGTCTCTCTCCTCCTCTACCGAGTACGTCGCACCTAAACCAAATCCACGGTGATAGGCCAAATGCCATCTAAAATATTTCTTTCAAGTGGCTTGATTCCCGTTATTCACCAAAATAACACGTTCATCCCCATATATTCAGCACTAATTAACTGCTAAAAACCTGACCTTTAAACCTCCAAAAATTGACGGATTAGATAGAACGGGCTTCAGAGCACCGACGTGCGATGTTATTTTTAAAAGACGCAAAAAGTCGACATGTTTTATCCGCAGGTATTACCTGCTTCAAAAATTGTAATATACATTGGCGAACTCTTAGCATGGTGGCTTTAGCAAATCACGGAGATTATGACCGCCTATTTTTAACATATAAGTCAGCCTAAGTATTACTGGCAGAATGTGATGCTGTCCTCGAGGTCATGAACTGAAGATTGCTGTAAATAGTGTTTTTTCAAATGAAGCGAAAACTGTCACTTATGAATCCGAAAAAGACCTTTGCTTTATAAATATTCATACCTGGGATGCGAGATAGTTGGAATCTGCGCGGAATAGGTGTGCAAGCGTAGGAGAAAGAAACCGTCCAACAAAAGATTGCCAACGCTATCATGCGCCCCATGATAAGCAATGAATATTGAGTTGACAGTGATATTGTGAAAAAATTGCTGGGATGGAGGTCATGCGCCTATTGCTTCAACATACAAACGACCACTCAAAAGCCTCAGTCAGTATGAGCCGTCAGAATTAACTTCTGATACACACCCACACACACTCACACGACACTCCGAACGTCTTTACCAACGATGTTCATCGTAGGCTGCAAAGCACGGTGAGAGCAGGCAGGACGACTTAGGCGTGAGTTAGTTGAAACTGGTTGTAGATTTGCGCTGACTCTACCGCACTCCCTCCCCCTTCCCCCCACCTGGGTCTGCTGTCATGAGAAAGACCAGAAGACGGGAGGCGTAGGGAGAACGTAGGTGGTTGGCACGGCGAGACCCCAATCTAGGCGCACCGACACACTCCTGACCTACAACGCAGTACTGGTCATTATTTCAAAGAGAAAGAGGGGGATCAGCACGGATCGCAAGTGGTGGGGCGTGGACCCGCGCCTCTGTGTGCCGCCACGCACTAAACGCTGGCACACTTTACAGGTGAGCATTCCGAATAATGCCTACCAGACACGGATCTAGCCATCTTGTTGGTTCAGCGATCTTATCGCGCGGCTCGTTGTAGTGGCTCAACACATTCATACAAACAGAATATGCTGGATGATGTTGTTGTAGGATTGGTCGCATGCATGAGAATTTTCTGGGGTTTAGGGTCATCAGCAAGCAGTTAAATATTTTGTAAAATGTTGCAGTCGATAATGAGACGATTGTTTATCGAAATATATATGATGGTTATATCTGTACTCAAGAAGTGGTCCGTTTATTTCAATATATACACAAATGAGAAAGTTAAGTTAGGTAAGCATGTGAAACTAAGTAGTATAAATGGAACAATGGGCAACAGATAGATAAATCCGCCAAAAGCGATGATTTCCATGGCCGTCCGAATAGGCAGGCACCATTACAAAGACCACCGCGTGAAATGATTAATATCAGGGCACATGTGCGCAATATCTTACCATCAACAACACAACCAAAATTGATGATACGACTACAACGTGTGTTTATTGCGACTGCAAATCCAACTCACCCATTGGTCCGATCGTTCAATTGCGACTCCATCGCACGGAGACAGTTGAACCAGTGCCTGTAGCCTCAACATATATTCGCCGCGTCCTCCTTCACTGTCCACACTGTGCACGCACATTCACTCACATCATGCGCCTATATAGTCACATGAGCCTCCACGAAAATGAATGGTAATTTTCGTGAATTCCGTTACCTCAAATGCTTTATGTAATACTGGCAGTTTAAGGCCCATTTGCAACGACGTCCACCGTAAGCCTCACAACACGGTGGGCGCAGCTACAGTGACCTGCATGCGACTGGTTTATGTTGTGCGTTTGTCCGCGAGTAAAAGGAGTGGATGATGTCCCGATACGGTTTTTGACGAATGGGTGAATAATGCTATTTATAAAATTGGCAGAAATACAAAATACTGTATCAAACTAATCATGCGAACATTAATTGCTTCAGCAGAATGGGGCCACAGTGTCCTCCAGAGCGTATGTGTCTATTTCTCTAGTAAATACTCAATGTTCACCAAGTGTTCCCATACGAACTTTTTAATATTTCATAAAGACAGACGCTCCCGTTGGTGCATTTCCACTGCCTTCAGTAATATCTTTCGCTATTGATAGGTTGGTTTCATCCCTTTTAGTGTATCTAGTAAAAAATTCGCGTCTCCTGGCGGGGCTTCGTTGCTTATGTGTTGTGGGCGTTGGTTGTATTCGAGTGTTTTCTTTGCTGTCGTGGGATCAAATTTCGCCGTAGTCACCAAGTATTCAAATTCTGCCAAAACACCAGGGAATTAATCGAGCCTGGTGGTCAGCTGGTGGAGTATGGACTGATTGTGTAGAAAATTCCGCTTGGGCTTACCGTATCAGAATTGTGGGGTTCCATACGTTGCAATAGGCTGGGCGGGAAACTTTACCAAAAGTGGAATTAGATTCATGGTTCCAGGTTACGCCTCGTAGATTAAAGCGTTGGTTGTACTCAAGCCTGGCCCGTTCTGTCGCGAATTATAATCCCACCGAGGCTGCTCGGCTCTTCACAACTGGGTCAAATGACCTTTTTAGTGTCCGTTTGTTAGTATGGACTACTCACATTAAGAGGGACGGATTTTCTTCATATGAGTGAATGCCGAAAAGTAGACCCCACAATTTATTAACATAGTAGTATGTTTCATGACGTCGTAGGTGTCACAACTGCGTGTTATTGTATCACCGTGGAATGTTACCTCGATCTGCGCAAATGTCCATTCGTCGTAAGGAAATGAAAGTCGGTATGATGTCAGTTAGCGGAGCAAACGCTGGAGCTCTAGTCCATCCTCTATGCAAGCGTCTTTGTCTCTGAGGTAAAGGAGTGGATGATGTGCCGAAAGGATGTTTGACGAATGGGTGAATAATGCCATTTATAAACTTGTCAGTAATGCAAAATACGATGTCAGAATGATCCTTTGAACATGTATTGTTTCGGCAAAATGCGTCCACCGTGATCTCCAGATAGTAAGCGACGATTTTTTTAGTAAATACGCAATGTGCACCAACTGTTTCCATACGATGTTGATGATATGTCTTAAGAACAGGCGTTTCGACTACTGAATTACAATTGTATACCCTAAAATTCAGGTTATTTTGGGATCTTTGGAGCACAGCACATGCTAAGCTTAAAGCGTTCTGGTCATGGACTACTATGTTTGTGTTTTCAGCTACACGTCAAAATGTAGTGGTCGATTTACGACTATATCATTTAGTATGGGTATCAGACACAATGAATCCTGATGCCAATGTGGCAAAATAAGTCGAAATTTCGTCGGCATGGAGAAAAACTCACCAATTTATAAACCAAAGGCTGCGTGAAGTTGGGCACGGAGTGTCACGAACGTCAAATTCATGGTTATTTTAATTTTGAGACTCTGAGTGCTGGACAAACTAGGAAAATGTAGGATTGAAGGGTGCACGCCGATCACGTGTGCCCGACATACTCGTTCCGTTGTGTCTCGGGACTCAATCTAAGGCCCAATAAATCGGCCAGTGAACGCTTTACCATCACTGATAATATGACAGTTCAGTCATCGTTGTCCACGATGTCCATCGTGTGCCCCACAGCATGGTGAGTTCTAGCGCGATGAATTGTACGTGGATAAGTTTATAATGGTAGGTGAGTTGCACAGCATCTACCGCACTCTCTCCTGCTTCCGTCTGAGCCCGGTGTCAAGACATAGTCAGGAAGACGGCAGGTATGAGAGGGCGCAGGTGACTGGAATGGCCGATCCCGCCCCAAGGCATTCCACTACAGCCGCTGGTCCACAGAGTGCACACTGGTGGACAGGATTTAACTGACAGCAACGTGTCTTTATTGCGTCCGCAAATCCAACTCACTCGCTGGCTCCGTCGTCCATTTGCGAATTCGTCGCAGGGAGACAGTTGAACTAGTGCCTGTAGCTCCAACGTAAAATCGACGCGTCCTTCTCCACTGTCAACACGTTCCACGCACATTCACTCACCACATACGACTATTTAGTCACATGCGCCTCCACGAAAATCTGAGGTAAATCACCACAGGCGTCACCAAATGGCCACACAGATTCGAAACTAACGCATGCAAAACGCAGGCATCCGTCGTCACCACCCAGCATCGACATCTTTCAAGAGGGCGAGAAGTGTGTTCTCCGGCTCATCTCTATATGGTTTCTCAGCTACACCCGTCATAATATACAAATATAATGGCCAAATGCAGGTGGCGACGAGGTGGCATATGATGAGGTGTAGTGACACGCAGACCCACGCAGTGAGAGGTGAGATCGGTTTCGCTGCTCCCATCCTCTTAATGTTTCGTTAATATCCCGGTCAGTTGTCTGTTGTGGACCGTTGGGCGCGTGGCGGCACATCCAGTTAGAGGATCAATTTTGACGTCGTCCATCGTCAGCCTCACAGCATGGTGGGGGCAACTACAATGACTTGCATGTCGACTGGTTTATGGTGGACGGCGATGGCTTGCGCTGCATCTACCGCACTCAGCCTGACCGGAGACGCCATCCGGATGCAGTGGCTGACAAACCTCAACAGCTCATTTGCGCGTACCACCCACGCCGATTTTTATGCAAAAAAATTGGAGGATGACCCGAACCCAAACTAATCAGAAGTGCCATAAAGACCACTGCATGAAGGAGCCATTGCGGTCCGACTCTCCGTCCCGAAAGGAAAAACATTTTGTCCCCTAAATTGGCAACCTTCCAAGCCCCGGTTTTGGTACACCGTGATAGACTGGAGCACGTTAGATGGCCTCAAGTGAGAGCCAAAGCGCCAGAAGATATCATACTACCAGCTCCGGTGACAGCTTTAAACCCGGACACTGGTGTTTCGTCGATATTCTGCCGCTGCAGGGCACAGCCGACAATATGGCATTTTCTTACACTACAATATACTAATACCTGCCTCTCGGCAGCTAGTGAATACTACGCGGGTATCTCACTGTGGCTGATGGAATTCGGTCCAAATATCCATTCATCAAATTTTTGTATGTGCATATAAACCTTGGTATAAATTCATCTACTCCCAGTTAGCTGTTAATTTCTGAGGAAATTAGAAAGCAACAATGTAAGAATTTTCTTCAACTGTACAAAAGCCTGTCTGTGCAGAGTTCAAGCTATAGTTTACGTACGCGTGTAAAACAATTTTAGAAGTGATCATTTTGCTTCGTTGATTTGCCCTCTTTAATAACTTTTGCTATTGATATGATGGTGTCATCTCTATTAGTGTATCTAGTTAAAAATTCGCTCCGCTTGGTGAGGCTTCGTTGATCATAGGTTTTGGGCGTTGACTGTATTCAAGTCTTTCCTTTGCTATCGTCAGATCAAATTCCACTGTGGTCGTTAGGATTTCCATAGTTAAGCAAATTAAATTATTCAAATTCTGACAAAATACCAACGGATTAATTGGGCCTGGTGGTCGAATGGTGGATTCTAGATTGGTTTTATAGAAAATTCCGCTTAGGCATTTGGCTTACTGTATCAGAATTGTGGGGTTCCATACATTGCAAAAGGTTGGAGGGTAATTTGGCTATAACTGAAACTAAATTCATTGCTCCAGGTGACTCCTCGTAGATTGGGTGGTTAAAGTGTTGGCTGTATTCAAGCCTTGCCCGTTCTGTCGCGAATTTGATTCTCAGTGAGGCTGTTGAGTTTTAAACAAGTGGGTCAAATGACTTATTTAGTGTCCGTTTGCTAACATGGTCTGCTCACCGTAAGTCGAACGGATTTTCTTCATACGAATATACGCACGCCCCAGCACTTTTGCACAGTAGCATCTGTAATAGGGAAAAGACAATTAGAGTCTGAGGGCGAAACCCCATCAAAATTAAATTATGTGAAAACCTACGAAAACCGTATTTATACAATGGTCTTCTTGAAATATGTATAGCCACTCTTAATGTTACACCTCGCAATATGCAGTAAGAAATCATGCGATCCTGAAAAATGTGGCAGAGCACTATTTGTGAGAAAGGGCTCAGTGACTGATCCGTAAACGGGATCCTACCAAGATTTCGCCATACCCCACAGTCGCATTCCGTTATTTCGCATAAGTTAGGTTTTTGTGCTAAAGTGCTTGTGGGGGTATATATTTATAATAACCAACGATTCCAATCAAACTAGTTCATATGCATTGCGTGTCACCCACCACCACACTCGAAAAACGCAGGAGACCAGACCATGGCATAGGACATTCTAGCTGCAGATCTGAAAGGTATTTTCACTACTCGCATGCTTCTACGCCCTCAAAGCAAGGACACGAGGCTACTATGTTGCGAACTGCGGATTGAGTGTTTGAATAATTTGTAGCAGAAACTGATGTCAGTGGGACTTGAGAATGCTGACACAATTAAAATAAGTCGCTCCGGTCCAATCGGTATTAAATACCACATGTATGCAAGCTTGCATTAATATGTGCACTTAATATAACGGGTCCGTTCTCGCGTAGGAACCTCTGACAGACAACTACGTGCATGTGTTGGTGGGTTATTATTAGCGACAGTCATTATTTTGGTACGACACAGGCTTCATGCGGATATCAAGCATTGATGATGTATGTAATTTTTCTACTTTAAAGGGGTCATAAATAAGCCGATCTAATCAAAGTCACTCGTTGTTCGCTTTTTTGCCCTACAAGGGGGTTACGCGTAAATGCGCTGGAACAACGCAGGGGCTGCATCGGAGGTGCATAAAGATCTGGACAGTGTGTGTTGGAGATCAGGACGGTGGTGGGGTGGTGGTGGCACGCATTGGTGGGGAGTATACGTCGCGCCAGTCGCCAACGCACTGTCCCGTCTCCGGTCTTCGTGACTCAATCTTGACGGCGGATCCAGATGGCGGAATAGGGGAAGAAAGTGCTGTAGAGGCCACGCAAGTCTACAATCACAATAACCTGACTCAATCGCCAGTCACCGTCCCTTCCCTCACCCTGCCGTGGAGCACACGATGGACCTCCTCGCTCGATTGTTCACTTAACTGAGGTTGGCCTCAAAAGAGTGACATCTAACGAAGGGGCTTCAGTTCATGCAAAGGTTTAGCTAGGGCATCATATTTTACCCCAGTGTTCTTACATTACCTTTCCAAAACCCTTGTCTATTAAATGAGGTTGTGACTTGACCTCACACAGGCTGAGTGTCGATTATTTAATGGTCCCCTCTGTAGCCTCTGACCTCAATATCAGTTACCAGTCTGAAGCAGTTTCTTGAAGCAGGCATTCCGATATGGTAAAATCCGCCTGTAGCGGTCCAGTCCATTTTAATTGCAGCTTTTTCCGTCTTTATTTATGTCTGACTCCATCCCTGAATCAGGCATCCATAATGGCGGAAGTTAACCTTAAACATCCTTTGTAAAATGGACAAAGGCGGTCCGCTAGTCATTGCCCAACATTATAAACATTATTAGCACGGTGGTATCGGCATTTATTACTGATCATCGCGTAAATATGCATCAAATGACGTGGGACAGATTAGCGTCGCCGATATTTTCGCTTTGTGTTCGCGAGACACGTGTCACTAATCTCCGGGACACGTCTCCCAGCTAAGGAAGGCAAAGCTATACCGCCGACTCTGATGTGCACAACAGGCTCATCTCTCAGTATGGTTAATTAATGAGAAGTAAAAGCGATCGCTGGGAAAGAGCATTATTTGACGAACGTTTCGGATCCATGTTCGAACTGACCAACAGAGGCAGTGACAAATACGGATGAGTATAGTCAATGTTATCGTTGAGCGCTGATTCCCGCCCAAAGGTACTTGGTTAGGATTGTTGCCCTGTTTCCAGTTTAGACAAATTTAAAATGCTAGCGATGAATTTAAAGAGCAAGTTCTTTTTGAGAGTCACCGCTATCTGTTTTAATGCATGCACGCAGAATTTATTGCAAAGGCTATTATTTCGTATCTGCATTCTTTTTTACGCATCGATAGGCCTCGACAAAACACACTGTTAGTTTACTAAGTGAACGCATGAGAATCGTTTTCCTTTTATTGTGGACACTATGAAGTATAGCCCCTAGATTTTAAATCTTCCCTGCAAGACACGATAGCTCAAATCGCC
>CACRXP010001093.1:96458-106706 GCA_902702965.1 Spirometra erinaceieuropaei | reverse complement strand
TATATAACTGTACTGGCCCGATGAGAATTTATCGAAAGCTACGTATGCTCGCCACCTCGTCTTCTCAAATGTTTTCCCCTCAAATGAAGGGGCTCATTCGAGGAGACGCAGCTATCTCTGGCTATGGACAGCCAGACATGTCCAACCCCGAGGTGTGCAGCCTCTGGGGCTCGATCCCGCCACCTGTTGCCATTTTTTAACTCAGTCGTCTGTTTTGCCTGGGACGAGTTTACGTATGGATCTCAGAGTAGACTCACTTCCTCCTTAAGATTGTCGTTTTGTGGTTTCGGCCTCGTTCTGTAGCTACAGAGAAACTCTAAAGTATCCTACTGATAATGATGACAGTTGGCAACTGCGGATACAGAATAAACATTTTTATCCAGGGATTACGGACTTAATTGGCGAAGAAATCGTAAACGTTATTATGAATATCTGAGCTGAAATTCATAAGCTCTAGCCGTACAACTGAGTACTATTCACAAGCTGCCAACAGATAGTCAGCAGTATGCAAATATCGATCTATTTACCAAATTGCTACCCAGTAACCGTGCTGGCAGTATGGTGAATTAATTTACAATCGTCATTTTCACTAAAAATGTGCGGGTGCGGTTGATTGCGGGCATTCTCGAATACCAGGAATTATTGGAGCGGAAATTTCCCACAACTTAGGAAAAATTAGTCACCGTCCTGTATAGAAGCGAAAAATCAGAAGACATGACTGGAGGCGGAAAACACGACGATTCATTTTAAAAATACCGCCGACAGTCAAACTCTAAGTGCAGATTGGAAAACCATGTTACCGGAACGGTGGGATCCTTTTCGAAAATGTTCGCAAATAGGATTTCTTCGTCGGCACGAATGGATCACCCAAATATGAGAGAGATTCGGCCTATTTTGAAAGCGTCCTCAAAAACTGCTCGGATTTGGAGAACGAAACCACAGAACAGCGTATTCAGAGGAAATGCAGTATACTCGCGGGAGAGTACTCCCAAACGATTTGCTGAATCCCCCAGAACGCCAAAGAGTATTTTAATGCATAACTGGGCATCTGAGACACCGTTGGATTTAGTGGGGCGTCTGCAGCATGAAGTTTGCACTTATCTCCTGACCTACAAGTACTTGCGTTCCCTCGAACGCGGCAACCAGATAAATATTTCGCTAGGATCTGCAAACTAACAAAATTTTTTGACAACCAATGCTATTCGCAAGTTTGTTGAACTGTGACGTAAGAGCCCCTTCGCGCTCCAAACGAAATGCCTACAGATTATTTTATAAGCCACTTCAGACCTTTAAACGATGGACGTAGATGCATTGCAAACTTATGCTCATTTTAAGGAAAATCAAGATGATCACTGGCATCTCGGGCAACAGTGAGGTAAGTATGTCGAGGTAGGTGTAAACGTACTGCAGTAGCTGCATAGTAACGTCACTGAAGTAAGTTCAAGCTGGCATACACCTGTTGAAGTCATTCCAACTATTCCCCCGGAAATCCTACCAAAGTTTATGCTTTTAGAGGTGACGCGCAAAGCCCATATAATAACGCTGTCTCAAGTGCAATACTGTCCACTAACGTGGAACGAATGTTGGAAGTCAGCATACTCTCACCTGTTTTACTACTTTTCCAGCACTTTCTCCTGGATTTTTCTGCTTTCCCTATGAAAAGTCAAGTTGGCAAACACATTTCTGGTACGCACTCATCAGGCTCACATAGTTACATAAAAATTTAAATATGAGACGTTCACAGGGTTTATAAGGGTCTCAGGGGTTGTTCGCACTCATTGTTCCCACACCACCCATGTTATGGCCATTGGGGCAATACTGGGGCCAGGGAGGGGGTGACTGGCTTTTCTAGGGAACGCAGCAAGCGAGCCAGTAAAACGAAGTCTAAAGACAGCGACCACTAGCCCTTTTCCCGAGGCGAATTAGCGCGTATGTGTCACGAACTCTCCCCTTCTAGGCCTGGGAGATGAAGACCGACTACCGTTGCAGGCCACATTTATGTGCATTTACTCGTTCAGTTGCTCCTCTTGAGCGAAATATATCAAATATACAATAAGACGCCAGGAAAAGATAGTACATGAACACTTACCGGCCTGACTAGGCAGACGGGGGGGGGAGACAGATCGATTTCAAGCTCCATTCTCATATATCTTGTCGGTACGAATCACCCAGTCGACGCCAAAGAAGCCTTTCAGGTTGTCTGCCGGACACTAGAAAACTTCTCCAAAGGCCTACGCCAACGGGTGCTAGCTACAGCGGAGGCAGTGGCTATAAGGCAATCGAATCCAGTGCTATGTTGTCAGAAGACGTTGACACAGGCGCTCCGTCTTCCGTGACTAACGCCAACCCCAGATAGTTATCACACGTCGCCCCAACCCCACGATGATGGCGATGTGTACTCCACATACCCGACTTACAGCCTATGTCACCTTCCCCTCCCTTGCCCCAGTGACCATAACACGCCGAACTTGTTGTACGGTTGGCGTTGGCACGATGTGTTTTAACAACCCCATGAGGCACTTATGAATCCCGTGAGTGTCTCACATTTCTAATTTCTATGTAACTGCATGAACCTGATGATGAATTACCAAAACGTGCGTTTGCTAACATGGCCTTTCAATCCCTGAAGGTTTAAGATTCATCGGACAACTCCACCATCTCCTTCGACATCCAATTGCCAGCCGTACCGTGCGTGTTTTAGGGCTCGCGACACCCCTCCTCGAATAAAACTCTCCACATCACCGCCGACAAACGCCCTAATTCATCGATTCGCTCACCATACGGAGGTGCAACTTTAAGAAGGCCTGGCTGCGCCAACCATTTGGGAGCTCTGCCAAGAATACTACAACAGCCACGGTACGTCAGCGCGCATTAAATGGGGTGGAAAAATGTGCCATAATTAATGACTACCATCGCATTCTCCACTGGGCGCGGCTGGCGCAAGAAGAGCCGTTCTGCACTGCGCGCCAAACTGCCGCTTCAGTTAAAGTTTGCCCGCCGCCCTCCCCCTCCCGGCCCCCTCCCGCCTGCTCCTGAAGTGCCAAACCTTTATGCCAGCCCTACCGCTGGCCGTAAAGAAGGGCTCATGAATTTGAGAAGTGAATCAGTCTGTCACCAACACCAGATCCAGCACCACCGCCACCACCATGAGGTGAGGGCCGGGATACAGTGGGACTCACTCCATGTCATGGCATCAAAAATCGCGAGAACATGGGAGCGGAGGTCGGCCCCCCCCCTGGGTGGTTGCTCCTGTTCGCGGCAGCAGTAGATAATCGGGAGGGGAGTGGGGGGAGCGGAAATGGCTTCGCGCCTGGTGCCGGCGTCCGGTTCCCACCACAGAGGAGAGACCAAAGAAGTACAGGGGCGGGGGCTGTAGGCCACCAGCCGTGAGAAAGCCTGTTACTGTTGGAGGTAGATGGTAGGACGTCAGTCTTGGCAGGCAGCCACCTTTTGGAGGGGTGTCCTTTATCCTAGGTGAAAGGTTTTAGGAGGGCAGGACAGCGCAGTCGAAATGTGCTCCAAGAGTTTTGATTGGCCTACTGACGAAATTTCGCGAACATGGCTGCTGACCGCAGTCTACCTGTGGTGACAAGGACATCATTCAGACAGAGAATTCCGCAGAAAGTACAGTCATTTTGCAAAAAATAGCAGTATGCTTTAAAAGCTGGTTTCTATACGTGTAGGTTGAGTAGTTCCTCAAACAGTATCATCCACAATAAGCAGAAGAGGTTTGTTTAGAAGTTGGACGCACGAGTATGGTAGCGGAGGTATATCATGCTACGCCCTTCCCCTTTTATGAAAAAATTTTATATGCAAGATAATGACCAACTCATTTCAGAAACTAGCGAGCCCATAAAATAATGGGTTTTTAGAACTAAGTTGCATTTGATGTGTTAATAAGCCCAGTTCATGGCAAAGTTCGAGTTAAACGCAGAAGGGCGTTGAGAATGCCTAGGCAATTTTAAATGAATTTGTGTTCTGCAAACGAATTACTTAATCTGAGGCGATGGTTCTAATAGTACAATTAACTTGTGCTCGACATAAGGGAGTTTTCAGAGGACTCGTGAAACTAACGTTCTGGGTTTCAATAAAGAATCCCGCAGTTCATTGACAGCCTTTAAGGATCCTATTTTGACACACATGTGGTAGGGAATTCTGGGCATACGAAGATCTGTTTGGTTACGGAAACTATCACTCCGAAGGAATCATTCATCAGTTATTTGCACTCGGATGACGAATCGTCGCAAGTGGACTGCAAATAGCCGCCAGGCGCGTCTCCACAGACTGTTAAAGAACTACAAAACATTCCTAAGCAGAATCGACTGCCTTTGGACACACAAAAGTCTGGGGGTACTTAACAGTTTTCCAGTAAATATTTTAAAGAAACTGACCGTACTTTGTTCTTTGGTGTATGCGATCACTAATGCTGGACGACTCACCACTTTTGTTCTCAATACTTAGAATTATAAGTTTATGGTCTCTCAGCCATAAGCAATTTTGTTTGGCCGCCACGAATAACAAAAGAGCTACGGCACCTCAGCACGCAGTAACTGGATGTGGTGAGGGGAGTACATGATATAGTAAGCATTTCGCCAGGACTTGTGCGCACTATGTCAACATAGGGAACTACATAAAAGAGCAGGGGAACGCGAGAGCCACAAAAATACATAAATCATGAAACTAAAACTTCAAACACGAAAAATACTGGCTAATAACACAAAGCTGGAATAGCAGCCCTGACAAAAGTAAAAAACCTAGATTTAAGCATTTTGTCTCGTCAAAGTCTTTCAAGATGAGCGATACTTTTGGCCAACCACGTCTTCTGAGGGCGACAGTCTTGGGTGCCCACTAGATCGAATGGAAGGTAAAAGCCTGTGTGAACAATGCCACCCCGAGTGTCACTGCACAGCTAACCTCCCAGCGCGCATTTTCATAAAGATGACTAAGGGGAAATATCATTAATTTGTATGGGCAGGAATCCTAAACAGAAATAGGGGCCACCTCAAGCAGTCAGAGTAGAAATTGAATTATTATGATTTCCAACATTTGATTCGACTGCTAGTATAATCTCTGACCAAGACAACTGCCGAAACGACTAATTTTCTGCAATTTTGGAACAAGCGTATACACAGTAGGTGTGCTAACTAATTAAATGTCAGCCGAAATTTCGAAATGCGTTCGCGTTTCGAAAAGACTAACTAAGTAGAGTTGTAAAACTAATCATCATGCAGCATAATTCTATAATAATCCAATTACCTCAGGATACCGGCTTTCAAATGAATTTCTTTCCGAATGCATGCAGGAACTATACTCTGTAAAAGCGGACTACTTAAGCAGCATGAATTTTTCTCGTTGATTTTTGATGCCCCTAAAAGTGTAATTATATTTCATGGAAAACATGCATAAGAACATTCATTTTTGCTGATAGAAGCGAACAGGCGAGTCCCAGGTAGCAGTTCAGAAGATGAAGATGCGATCACTGGGACATCCTTTGCTCATTCGGTAGAAAATTGTATTTTTTTTCCAATTTTATGCTCAAAGGAAGGGTATAATTCGGTTTTTAAAAAGTTTCTAACTGTGCGATTTTTAATACCGGGAAATGGCCATTCATAAAACGTCATGTATCTGCATTTACTAATATGGCTTGTTTTTCATGAAATAGAATAACATTTTGGGGAATCGAAAATCAATGAGAAAATGGCATGCCACTTAAGTAGTCATTTTTTGCAGAGTGTAGTCCTTGCATGCAGTCGGAACGAAGTTCTTTCAAAGCCGGCATCCTGGCATAACTGAATTATTATAGAGTTATGCTGCCTGATGATTAGTTTTACAACCCTACTTGATTAATATTTTCGATACGAAAACGCATTTCAGAATCTCGGTTGACATTTCATGAGTTAGCCCACCTACTGTACGTATACTCGAATTTAGGTAGGTCAGCCCAAGGTGTGTGACCTCAAACGATGCGATGTTTTCCTAGTTCGCCGTATAAGGTTTAACGGGCACAATGGGCCTGGCGCTCTCCGACGGCCAATGAAAACAGTGACTTGGAATCTGGGAAACTTGTTCAAGTTTCTGCATCAACCGTTTAGCTCACGTGATACTTGGACCAGCCGGTGTGGTGCAATGACAGGCGGGTATCCTATTGAAAATTGCACGAATCAAGTCTACTGATCAGGTGATTTTGAGGATCTTTAGCGGGGTCCCATATTCAGATTGTTGTTCATCCCGTCGCTATGCATTTTTGCGCATTTTTAGAGAGTTCATAAACACTAACTTTTATAGCATAGAGGGTATTCACTGTGGCAAAATGACAATTGACATGTGTTTTGTTGTTCTCCTATTCTCGGCTGTTTTGTCAAAAGGTCTGAAAGCGTGCGCTATGCCAGCACCAGCAAACCATGGCCATCGCATCCGGGTATGCGCTGGCAGTTCCCTGACAGCTGGTCACTTGCCGGTAGATGCACTTGTACTCCCGCTGGGTACACGGGCGGTGGGCATGGCTGCCCAGTCATCCTCGTCCTTCTGACCCCTGTTGGGGTTTTGTTGTTGTTGTTGGTCTAGTGTATCTTGTAGACCAGTGATGTGGTGTCACGCCTAGGTGCGGATCCTGCCGTGCCAGCCACATGTGGCGCATGGCGAACATCGTCGAAATCGACGGTTGAACTGTAATATTCGCCAGTTTTAAGCTCTCATTGCGTTACGATAAATAAGGCTGTTCAGGAACGAGGATGTTTGTCGTAATTCACCGTCATTACGATCTGTATATTTGGGAAAATGGAAATCGAGACGTTATGGAATTGTCCAACCACTCCTTATTTTAGCATCAGAACAGCATGGTTAACATAAGAAATCCAAAAAGTTGACCCATAGGCTTCGAAAACTGGTTTTTGAGGAACCACATTCGATATTAAATGCGAGGGTGGCCTAATTCGGATGTCTATGGCTTGCTTGTACCTGCTCCCATCATGACGGAAATAATTCATGAGACTGAGTCTGAAGTGTGAAATGGATTCGCGTCAGAGTCTTGTCGGCCCCGTTGTACTGGTTCTCAGGCAGTTTTCGCATAGTTCCACCTGGTAAATCCTAAATCAAATCACACCATGACTTCGTAGGCTATGAGCTGTATTCCCTCCAGTTATTCAAGCCATTAGGCGGCTGAAGCCATTGGTGAGCTTGAATCCGAAATGAAAAATTTCAGAGGTTATCCAATTAGAGTGAAACGCCCTCAAGAAGTAGAACTCAATTCAGTCGTGAAGTACCAACTGAAAAATTTGCCCGATGACGAGAGCAGGCGCACTGACTCGGTTGCAACCACGATGGTTTTGCTGGGGACCGGGGTCACGCGGACCCATCGGTGGTCGCCCACCGAGAGGTAGAATTGGACAGTTCGACCACTTTTAAGGACGATATCCGCCATCTACCCCGCAGCATAGCTGGTGCAGGAACGGTAACTTGCAAGTGAGGTAGTTGTTTAGTGATAGCAGAGTTGCGCAGCCCCTACCCCATTCCCTACACCCTCGTCTGTTTTGGCCCGGTGACAAGACAGAGTCAAGACGATCGAATGCAGGTTTGGACGCAAAGGTTTATAGAGCTAAACATATCATTTACGCGGGCCACACACGACCTGATTAGCGCTCAGTGGACCAAGTTTTCGCGGAAATAGGGCGGCGAATCAGATCCCGCCCGAGTGTGGGCGACGCAGAGGCCACATTTGAAAGGGACCGTTGAGCTTGATTCTCACTCCTCGAGCCTATTCCCTCCACATACACAGAAGAATTGAGCTGGCCCGTCAGTTGGCACCCATTCAAGCCAACGACATTTACTCCCGTCGTGATTGATGCAAGTGCGTCAAATTTATTATATTCATGAATGCACTGAAGTCCTCTACGGGGTGATTCTCCAAAGTCAACCTCACTCCCTCTTGTCTCTCCCCTCTAACGGTTCACTGTCCGAGCCCGTCAACCATCTGATTTTGGGATTGGTCATAGGAAGTAATCATTACCGAAGGTGGTGGGTGCTTGCAGCTTTGATCCATGATATTCGAGTTTTGCATGTCCACATCTTCGCCTTGGGCTTTTGGTTTTGGCCATAGTCCTAATAACAGGGTGTCACACCTACCTATTCCGGCCGAGGTCTTCTCAGATCCTAAGATAAATTTGCGAGAGTTTCAGGGGGATCTTCGGGGCGTCCATGCAACAGTTTTTCTGGCCGCCTTGTCATCAAGCAGAGGGAAGTACGTCGTCATACAATATCCGTTTCAACAAACGTTTGTCGTCCATTCTCACTACATAGTCACCGCAATGTAGGTGCATCCGCTAGAACTTAATGCGTATACTGCGGATGCCGGTTCGTTCCAAGAATTCTCCTGTTGGAGCTTCTCTGCCGCCACCTCAAATTATGCATTGTGCGGAAGCACGTGAGTTTTCCTGCCTAACTTTTGCAGACTGTCCATGTTTCCCCACCATACAGAAGCAATGTCCGGATAACGATTAAGTGGGTCTTCAATTTCGTGTTCAGATGAAAACTGCAGCGATTACAGGCCGTACGCTGTAGCCAGCAGAAGGCCTAACTGGCTTTGGAGTTCAGACCTGCATTCTTCTGGTCGATATTGATGTTTACTAAAACTGTATTTTCGAGATACGCGACCTTGTGCACAGGCATGAGATGAATTTCATTCACACTGCTTTTGGATGCGATTTACCCATTAGAAAGTGCTCCATCTGGCCGTGGAACACACGGTGGACATTGTCGAACTCGACAGTCGAACTGTCAGATGGCGCTAGTTGATACATAACCATCATTATTTCCGTGTTACTTGTCAACCCGAAGTTGAAGCAGTCGGAAAAAAGAGCTCCAGTTTCACTGGATGCCTCTTTCCGTCGTTGTTTTGAGGTCACAATCATCCATGGAAACTGATAGAAGAAACTCACATAAATGTCGCCAATCTGGTTGGCAACACCTTTTCTCGTGGTAGGCGACAATCCGCATCTGAGAGGGCATGAGGTTAAAAACCGTAGTAACGAGTACATAATCCTGCTTTACCCCATTTGTCGTCGTGAATGCCTCCGAGACCGTCTCACTGTCTGTGGGACGAGACATCATTCCATTGTAGAGTTGGCGCACCATTTGTACAAAACGCGCCACACATCTGCCTTTCAGCATAATGGGTAAGAGGTGACTATGTAGCCCCACCTGATGGACACAGTACTGTTTGGGTTGGGGTTAGGGGTTAGATCTGGGGTTGGGGTTAAGGGTTAGGGTAACTATTTCTCAACCACTCCAAGTACAACCGCTCATTCCCATTAGCTTTTCTTTTACATACAGCTACTTGACCTCGTCACCTGTGCGTTTCCCGCCCCCATCTGTAAAAACTCCCCTTTACCGCCGGTCCCGTATTACAGGTCGCCGGGGTTTATTTACTTCAGGTGGGGCAAAATAACCACATATGAGTCCATCACGGCTGACTGTATCAAAGGCCTTTGCCTAATCTAAGAGTCTGTTGTAGAATCTGGTCCTTAGTTCTTGGCATGCCACTTGTGGCTGACGGAGGATCAAGTCAACTGTTTCGCGATTCCTTTGATGCTTGCATTAACTTTCAGAGAGAAGTCCTTGCTCCAGCGGAAGCCGGATGAAGATTTTTTCTGCAGTGCTGAGGAAGTTATCATATAACCGCCAGTTTCTCTTACGTCTGAGGAGGTGGACGGTGATGGCGTCCTTGATGTCCTTGAAGTCCTTGTCTCCACATCTGCTGGGATACACAGTACCTTTGAGGGTTCTAGAATACGTGCCAGTGCGCAACCGGTCAAGAACATCCCGCAAACTGATAGATGAACTCCTGTTTCATGGGAATACTCACATGTGTAAACGCCACTAAAATGATGCCAGTTCGAGTCAGAAAAACCTATGGTCAGCCGTAGAGCTTAGCTTAACCTAAACCCTACCCCTACCATTGGTGGAGGGATGATACACCTTTCTAACCCAAGTTCACTCGAACACACCAAGCAGACGCTCCTTTTAATTCCAACTACGTGAGTACACACGCACCGGTTGATAGCCAGCACAGTTACAACTATTAGCGCTCGCTCTCACACACAGTAGCTTGCAAGTAAGAGACACTGAACTGTCATCATTAGCCTTAGCAACGAAGACAAAAACACACGGCCATGATTGCTGTCAAGGCCGCCGTTAACTTTGGCCCAAATAGTTGGCAGCCAGCCAATTCTAAATGCACGCATGGGCGCAGAT
>CACRXP010001093.1:67457-83111 GCA_902702965.1 Spirometra erinaceieuropaei | reverse complement strand
TCCAGTAGGAGGAGGGGAGGGGGGGATTTGGGTTTGACATTACCGGTTTGTTGGCTTTCCCCATATAACCTTTCATCGTGCGCCAACTGGGTCAGCCAGCTATCTGAGGAATGTATGGGTTAGGAGCTCTAAAAATAACCAAGGCGGATGCAAATTCCCATAATATGAATGTATGCACATTCCCGGTTAAAGTAACATCGTCAGTATTCATGTTGCAGTTGGAAAATAAGCAGACCCTGAGTTCAGTGACACTGATGACCCAAGGGAACAACGAAACTGTGCGTTTATTGTTGTTATAGTGGTGGTAAGTGTTCGCCAGAGGGTGCAAGTGGCTGGAGGGACGGAAAAGGTTCACAATACCTGCCGCTCATTTTCCTCTCTATATGTATGCATACCCAGGAGGACCGACAAGGACATGAGGGAGTGGGGTGGCCGTTTCTGACCTGCTAGACGTCGTCAGTCATGGAATTTGAAATCGGAAGTCCTGGCCATTGAACGCCGATAAGCCGAACGCTTAGCTAGTGGGCCACGGGCCGTCTTTATTTCAGTTGCGATCGAGAACAGTCGACAGTGCCCTACCACTGAACTACTTAACTCTCAATGACAAAAAACCCGGATTCAAACGCTAGGTCATCCAGAACTGGAAACGAATGTGGCCGACTGACGAAAGCTAATGGGCCGGAACTAGCATCCTAGTCTCTCTCTCCTTTGTCTACACTTCCTTCGGCATCCTTGGTGGTCGCTGTGTTCTTCTTGTGGGAGTTCTAAACTGAGTCCCAAGACGCCACGGGACAGGGGTGTCTCACAGTTCGTTCCGTGAGTGCCATCAAAACGATAATTACTGTGCATATTGGGTTCATAATGATTTTCCAGTCGAACCAATAGACAGTAAGATAGTTATCGTAGTAGATGCATCTCCTTGATAAAAAAATATTAGTGAGTAGCTTTGCCCCCCGTAAGAAGGCTTGATTTGCGTGCAATTTACCTCAAATACCATTAGTTCCTTAAAAATATGTGAAACTTAGTTAACCGGGCGATTTGAAATGAGCACTTAGTTTCTACCCAATCGAGGTATTGCAATCTAAACCATTCCTTCATGTCGCTCAGACTTCAAGAGCTATTTTCAAAAAAACCATTATAGCCGATAGATGCTGGCATGCGATTTCCGGGAAGCAGTTCAGAAGAAGATACAACCACTGGAACAAGAAGTTTATTGGTCGGACGTTTCAGATTCTCACTCGAGCCCAACACCAGGGGCAGTCGTAGATGGGAGTGTTTGAGACACAAAGACTGAAGTATTCGTAACATAGGGCTGAGGTGGGACCACATGCGTGTTATAATTCGCAGCTCTTGAGATCGCCGTTGGAGATTGTAATTGATGTGATGATGGCTTGTCAGTTCGCGTCCGGATCGTTAATTGCCGCAATTCCATCATCCGTGTTGGATGTTGACGTGATCATTACTTGGCAGTTTGATCCGCCGTCACCGGGATAGTTGATCGCTCGCGCCCTCACTACGTGGCTGATTCCTTCCTTGTCGCCAGCAGCCTGGCTGACGGGTGGATAGAATGTGACCGAGGAAGATTTCAATCACAACAAGTGAGGCTCTCGCACGTACTTGACAAGCATTGGAGTATCTGTCATAAAGCAGATGGGGAATGGTGGGGGACCCACTGGCGAGCCGAACCCCTTGCAGCTGCGCCATGCAGCGGCAAAATATCAGCGAAACACGCGGGAGTGGGCTTTTGGCTAGTACCTGTGCTATTAGTATGGTATCACCTTACCCTAAAGTATGCTACTAGCTGCCTGTCGGCAGTTAATGAATATTACGCGTTTCCCCCTTGTGGCTGATGGACTTCGGCCCAAATATTGATGCATAAAAACTTCCGGTCTGCGCCTATCTATCTAGAATATACTGATCTACTCAATTTTATCAGTTAATTTCTGAGGAAATTAAAAGGCAACCATTTATAAATTGGAGTATCTAGCAGACAGTTGACGGAGAGTGCTGGGAGACCCACTGATGAACCGAATCCCTCACAGCAGTGTCATGCAGCGGCAAAATATCGGCAAAACACGTGTGTATGGGCTTTTGGCTACTATCTGTGCTGCTATTGCGGTATCCTCTTACCCTGAAAAGTACTTAAGCTCTCGAGTGTCGTTGCGTGAGCTGCGACATACAGCTCCAAAAAGGAATCTCCAGTAGTACTTAATTTGAAAGTTTCGCACTTGGACTTATGGACTTTTTAACATGATCACGCAAACTCCTACAGAGCATGGCATGTCATTAGAGTAAACCTAAATCGCGCTCCTTGAAAAATATATGGATCTTCGCAATTTATTTCATTGTAAGGACTCGTGATTTTGGTAAGGGTTTGGGAACTAAGAGCAACAGGATACATTTTTAAGTAGTGTGCTTTCGCCTTCCCTCCATTGATATAAACAATCGAAGAACTGATTGTGAGCGAGAATTTGCATGTAACTATGAGTGGGTTTAGAAGGGTCTAACAAATATTTTTTTAACTACAATGACTAAATTTTAGCGGTAACTCATGTTCCGAGTTCTTAGTTTATGGTTGTCCCCACATTAGTCTGACAGCGGTTTTCGCTGCAAAAACCACAAAGAAACAACTTGAATACAAAAACACAAGAAACAGTTAGATCAACTGAACTATGTACACACACTGGATGTACTGATTTTCTAAGTAACGAAGGTGGTTTTTGTGGTGCTTTTTCTGATCTCCCACAGGCATGCATAAGTAGTACCTGAAGTTAAATAACACGTCATATTTCTTCGAGTGTACTCTGGAGCACCAAAATAGAGGCAATGTATTTGTCCCCAGTAGAAAATAACTTGGCCTAGTAAACGTTTGAAAGTCGCGGCGTCTTGATTCTAGTCTAGCCAAATGCAAATTATGTCGTGAAAATGAGGTCACGGTAGAAGCGAGAAAAACTGCGACAGCTGTTTCAAAGCATTTACATGCGGCCAGCCTTCTTAACTGGTTTCTGAAGAAGAAATGTTCAATCAACACGTCTGACCTCAAAGTTACCTCACACTGTCACGCAACACTTGGAACCAAAAAATTAAACCCCTTCAAACTTCCAAGGGAGACAGAATTTAAGCAAGAATTGCGCCGTTCTTTGTACAAGTGACTGCCGCATAAAAGCGGTGCCTGTTTCCGTTTTCGGTCTATCGGACTTCCAAGGAGTGCAACAAGCTGAGAGCAAAGAAGTTGATTTCGAAATAGGTCTAGAGGCCGGAGGAGACGTTTTAGATATGACACACATATTAAGAATCGAACTCATTCTGCACATGGAGAATTAAGCAATTTCTAGAAAAGGAAGGGAATGTGCTCACTTTAGAGCAGGGATGGAAAATCGACCTGAATGCGCCAGAAACTTTATAAAACAATTATGTAATTATAATCCACCGTTTATAACCGCTTCCTTTCAAATATTCTGGGACTTCCACAGACCCATCAGTTCAGCTAAAATCTCCCTGGGTGCCGTCTCATGATTAATATAACTAGAAAGTAATGGTTTCACAGAGGGATGATAAAACACTTTGCATATAGTAAAGACTTTGGTTTTGTCTTAATTAGTACATTTTATTAACGTCTCAACGAAATTTAGTACATTCTATACGTTACTATGAAGAAGCTATTTTTCAATTAACTCTCGGACAATGACTGCGGCTTTGCGGAGGCAAGAATCTTAAAAAGCACCAAAATGCAAACTGGAAATTTTTTGAGACGAGAGGCGTCCCATGACTTCAGATGAAGGCATATTTATTGAATGCAAAGAGTTAAGCGAAGTAAGATTTGACGGTTCACAAAAGCAACGTCCAGATCTGGGAAACAATCGATATCCAAAGTAATTCTAGGCAAATACCATTTCAGAATGCACAGTTTGAAAGGAGAAATTCTAAAAGTATTTTTATATAAATGTCCTTCAAATTATCAGATATGTGTTTCCTTGAATTATCACATCCACAATCCGTTATATTTGAAGGTTGGCGTTACCGAAAAATTAGTAAGGAGTTGTCTAGTGTATATTGAAAACGTAAATCTCCTGTTGAACAATAATCCGAAACCTTTGGTTTTTGACACCAGACAGAAACGGGCATCTGAAAACAAACCACCAAAGTAGACAAAACTCCAGCTATAGATCTGCCGTTTGAAAGACGCTGCTGTTAGACTTTCAAGAAGTTAGGTTTTCGCTCACTATCACCAAACAGTGATACAAAAATTGGAGTACAGCCGCCTAAAAGCACTCATATGCAGGGACCGAAACTTGTGAAGCATCGACTGGAATGCCTTACTGTGTTTTCAACTGAAAAGGGCCGCCGAGGTTGTCAGTAGAAAACAAACAAAATGATCTCCGGCTTATTCACATGTCGCGGTGAGCTAGCTATTCTCTGAAGCATTGCCCCTTAAAAGCATCGCCTTGATTTTCCATACCCAAAAACGAATTCAGTAGCACTATTGGGAGCAGTAATCACGAATTCATCATGTCATTAGTTTATATGGGAGGGTGGACCTTCTCGAGCGTGTAATACGCGAAAAAGAATGGAATGCAGAACGTCCCAAACCAAGTGCCTCCCTTCGATGAACACCACTAACACACTTCACAGTTGAATTATTTTATGTAACTAATGGAAAAAATTAAGCCTGAAGAGGATTCTCATTCACAGTGCAGTTTTAAAAAAGTTAACAGGTCGATGCTGGTGTCTGCGGGGGTAATCGCAGATGCGTAGGCGGTAACCGGCCATTCATCCCTGCGCCCGTAGAGGTGGTGGGTACTAGGCGGACGTGGGTCGTCATGGTTACCGACGCAGTTGGATCGCTTTATAATCAGATATTCGCGCCAACAGAAACTGAAGGGCATTCCAAGGTCAGTATAGTCGCTCTCCTCACAAATTTTAACCGGGGACTCTCGTTTTCTTATTTAAACAAGCCTTACAAGTGCTATAATTATTTTTACAACCATAATCACTACCCAAGCCACTTTTTTCTATTAAGTAGTAACATCCCCCCAGAAAAGGAAGTTTAAACATTAAAGTATGCGTGAGAAATGAGGTTTAGTAGGTGGCTTTTTACGACCTGGAGACGTTTCAGCCTAGACAAAGCCACTGCTAGGCACGTTCACCGGAGCACACGCACTAATATTTTTGGACTTTTTACATATCCGCGAAAACGACTCTGCCGCTGGCTTCTGGGTCCATGTGGGCCAGGTCGTCCGGAGAATGGAAGACCATTTAAAGTTCAGAAGTGCATTATTGTGATGTCCAAAGTTTCCGCCAGTTCCACAAATGGATGTCAAGGTGTCTATTTCAGTCAAGCCAAAAATCAGTACACTTCTATTGTACTTCCAGAGGGATAAATAAGTAATTTAAAAAATCACAAAATAGAGAAGTGAACATGTATGCCGTGATATATCCTCCCAGATGGCTAAGGAGATTTTAGGTCGGCGGCCAGCATGTAACTCTACATAAAGTTACTTTATGTTATTTCCTACAGCCATCCCTTTCTTTAGTTCATCAAAGTAAGTGTTCATAGGGGGATGCAGTTTAAGTCACGTGGAAGTGACGCCTCCGTGACCAACATAACGATGGGATGTTCTTGTTCCTTTTTGCCGTGAGGTTTCAGTCTGGGAACGCGCATGTGTTCACATAACGACCGATAGTCATTTATGCAGAACGAATGCTCACCAGGGCGAGGAAGACCTGAGGGACCGTTTTTCCTAAGTTGCTGATTTCTCCTCCTTGTGTGACCGCTAGTGGGAACTCTAGATTGGAATCCTAAACGCAGGACGGGACACCCCTAGGTTATCTCGCAGTCACGTCGATGAACTATCACCACCGAGCAGGTTTGGATTTTTACAATAGTAGACGAGGGGACGTGACCTCGTCTCTTTCGAATGGCGGAGTATTTGACACGGATAATCAGTAGCCTGGCAGATCCAGACTCAAATCTCAAGTCGTTGCGATCTGAGATTGGGGCAGGCTTGAGAGATGACGACCAATAACCGGCAAAGGACTATTGCGGCCTGATTTCTGAAGTGGTCCTCCGACTTTTTGTTCACCAAATATCAACCAAAGTGTTTAGAGGCGTGGACTTCTAACTAACAGGTCGCGAGTTCGAGCCTCGGGTGTTCCACAATTCGGGGTTGGGTATGACTGGCTGACGACGGCTAGTAAGCAAGAAATGGCCATTCCAGTCTCCCTTGTCTTTGTCGGTAATGCCATTCTGCCTATATATCATGCGCCGCTGTGCGGCCGCTGGTTGGGCTCGAGAGAGAGCCCGTAAAGCACAACGGAACGAGTGAGTTCCGAAAGAACGATCCGCGAGCGCCCTCTACCATCAACCAAAGTTCTGGGTCGGTTATGTCGATAACATTTTCGCAACTGTCAAAACATCTGACATAGGGCACCTTGGACAATTACTGAACTCGGTTGGACGAAGTTTGTTCCTGCAGCCGCGCTTGATTGATACCATATGGTTAGCTTCCTAAAAAATTTTAGTAAGTGCGATTACGCTGACTTTACAAACGTCACGTGCTTTCGTCTTTCTGATCATTTTAATCCAGCAAGTGACTGCGCCACAGGGGAAAGAGAGTTTATACGTCATCCTCGGTTACATCAGGTATCATTTAACACTCACCTCCCTGCGCGTGCTTCGGGCCCTACTTGTGCCCTCTTTATTATCTTAATCCAGCGAGTAGCTAAGTAGGCTTGCTAATTGCATTGTTCGGAGTGAACTCCATTGGTTTCACTATAGTGGTCATACAATCCAAATTGGCATGCCTTTCCCTCCGTGGCCCTCTTCGCCATTTTAATCCAGAGAACATCAGTTCACACGCGCCCCATGCGCGTGCTCCAAGCCCCGCTTGCGCTGAACTTCACTTCCTGATCGGGCAAGTGGATAAGTTAGGCTTGTTAACTAAAATTGTTCTAGGAAGCTAAGCCTATGGTATCAATCAAGTGAGGCTGCAAGACCAATCCACGCCCCCCGGTTGACGGAGTACCCAATTCATGATGGAAGCTGATACTAACAGCCGACTTCCCTTCCTCACCGTCCTTGTGCATCGCCGTGCATCTGTGTACCCAGAAAAGCCATCATTAGAAGGCAAATGCTACACTTTAACGGCAGTTATCCTCTGCCACATAAACGCAGCTGTGGCCACGCATTATTCCACATAGTTCAAACTCATTACAGCATGTCAGCCGACAAGGACTGCATCTTCATGACCTGTTTCGGGTCAATGGATACCAAAGCCATTTTACCAAGCAAAACAAACGCCATGTGAACGGAAGACGGCCAAAGCAGCAGCCACCCGAAGTCCAGAGGGCCATTCCCAACATTAGAGAGTTCTTCGAGACTATCTTTCGTCTGTTAAAACCACCCTGATTAACAGAGCACATCGACTTCTGGCAACAATTCGTCACTATTAACTATAACTTGGAGACACAGTGTCACCCACCGAAATTTTGACCGTCGTCTACAAAATATATTACAGTAGTGGGGACTACAACTACGTCGAGAATACAGGACGAAAACTGCGAACTCAGCTATATGAGCACAAATCGGTAATCGGAGGGACAAGCTCGAATTCACAGCTTGTAACTCATATTGGAGAAACTGGTCACACTTTTGACTTTCAAGGAGTGACCGTCTTAGGCTGGGGCACCCCAAGAACAGGACAACCCGGTGTTCAGAAGCCAACTCCATCGAAAGACGTGTTGACCTTCCTGCGGCTTATAAAGTTCTGCGTCACTATATACACAAGACTAGAACAAGATGGTCACAACACAATAGAGAGATAGTAGAGGGGGATTGTAAAACTTACAAAACGCTGGCTGAAATTATAAACTGTGGACTCGACTTGAGTAAATTGAGTAAATTTGAGTTGAGTTGGCTTGAGTAAATTCGCGATGTTGATTTACTCGTAGCATAATTTCAAAGACATTGGTATCCCGCAAGGTAGTTTTTCAGCTACTCGCAAAAAATTGCTATTGAAGTAGTGCGCAAATTTTTCGCGATTCTCAACACGTGAGTAAAAACAGTCGTAAGTGCTTGAAAGGGTTCCCGGGCAGACTATTCTGTTCTCGTTTTGCGAAAATCCGCGTCTCCCTCGAATAAATTGTCGTTTTGGTTTTAGAAGTCTGACAATCACCAAATAATTTAGACCATTGAAATCATTATTCTGCTATTGCTGATATTCGGTTTATCGCTTAATAAATATGTAGTACGAAGGCTTTTAGGCCCTAGATCTGGCCCCTCCCTCATCATGTGGATATATACAATTTTGTACAAGTGGAAAGTACACAACAATTAATTTGAAAAACATAAACGCGAAATTAAGAGCAAATAAGATTTAAAAATAATAGCGGATTTCTCAAAACACGTTTTTGGAATTCCAACCTGCGTCTAATGACTCTGGCAGCCAAACGCACCTTCAATTTACGCCAGTTAAACAAACTAATTACACTAGGGTTAGGGTTAATGCGTGTTCTAACATTAACCCTCCATAAAAAGAGGACATATTTCTCGTGCTCAGCCGTTATAACGATCTAGGTCATGCGAGAAGTGATCTTCAGCTGAACAAAACCGGAGAACAAAGGCGATGGATACCACCGTGAACAGGTCTGTTCTGTTGATATAGACAAACGAGTGTAAACAGATGGGTTCACAACGCAAGGACATGAGAATACATTTTTCGTAGCAAAATAGTACGGTTTTAAAGTCTTTTTCCATTTTCCGACATTTTGTCGCGACGTTTCTTCCCAAGGAATAAATTTTTCAGAAGATCCATCTGTGTATTTAGCAGCGTCTTCTTTCGTTTTTTCACTTTCATCATAAAGTTCAAACATGAGCTACAATGGATTCAGTAGAGTGTAATTTTGCTTCAATTGCAACTCGACAAACAAGAAAGTCTTCGAGTCGTGTTAGTAGATGCAGACTACATGGAAAAGTGCAAAGAGATTAGTTAACGTAATTTAGCACAAAATTTGTATCTATTTTTCCACCCTAAACCAGCTTTTAGTCTTTCGACCCGTCACATACTTATGAATATTGCATACTTTCGGGACAAATAATGGTTACTTTATCAGTAATGCCGGCATTTTATAATTTCATCCGGAATTGCTGAGCGAAAAAAGAACGGACTGTGAAATATGTTTAGCTTTGTTCAACTTTGACTGCGCTGCAAGAATTTGAGCTAAATGCAGCGCACTCCAGTTAATTGGATGCGCCTATTTTCGGACCGTATGCTTCAAACAGAAAGAGGTATGCAGAATGGTATTACCGACAAAGACAAGGGAGACTCAAATGGCCATTTCTGGCTTAATAGTCGTCGTCAGCCATTCTGTCTATATCATGCGCTGCTGTGCGGCTGCCGGTTAGACTCGAGAGTGAGCCCTAAGGCACAACGGGACGCGTCAGTTCCGTAGAAACAACCGGTGAGCTCCCCTCTGCCACAGGAAGAAGTATTTACGACCGCAATTTGCCTTGTGATTAAGAACGAGCATTCAGCTTTGTTGGATCGCTGACTGGCTCAAGTCGGAATTCAGAGATAAAATGCTGTGAAGACAACACGCACTCTAAACAGATGAGGGGACAATATATTCGTCACAAGTTCGGTCAGGTGGACTTTATTTGCCTGCGACGGCCATGACAGAGCAGGAAGCCAAGCCGTCACAATAGCGAAATGTTGATACTGGTAGCGACCCCTCATCCGGCATGGAAACTTGACGGCTTGTACAGGTTAAAACAAGAGATGGCCACTCCAATTTCCCCTGCCTTTGCCAGTATTCTTTCATGTGTATTTACAGGTAGCTAGGCGATCGTCCATGAGGGCTCCTGATTGTACCCCAAGGTCTAACAAGATGCGTTTGTACCGTAACTGGGATGGTAAGCGTGCTTTGCGCAATAAAAATAGTCTGTATTCTTACACACAGAGAGACCGATAATTCGACCTTCGTAAGCTCGGTGGGTCAGCGACCGCCTCACGAAGTGGGCGCAGTTGTGACATTTTTCTACTGCGAAACAGACTTGTGTCGCGCTCAACTCACACCTTCTCTCAATCACCGCGTCTCGTTGGTCAGACAATTCCGAAGCGATCATAGGTGTGGGCGCAGTGGAAGACAACTATGAACAGTCCTTCCATAATCCGATCCATTAAATTCACATGCATTAGGGTCAAATATGGGGTCTCGAATGTAATTTTTGTGAGTCATAAGTGCTATTTTAAGAAGGAACCATTTCAGTTCTTCTCTCAGTCCCGGGAACCTTAAAATTCATCACGAATAATATATTCTAACTGCTACAAAATGATTTTGTTTGCTTGGTTACACCCGGGAGTTAGGCGCTGGATCTGAACTGCGCTGACCGCATTCTCCCTTCCTCCTCTCACAAAACAGTGACCTATCCGAATCGTGCTAATTGTGGTGAAGACCGATCAGGATGTGGCAGGAAGTCCACTTCCGTGTTACCGCATAGGGCCTCATATCAGCAATGGCGTATTTTTGGCTATTGTTTATGGCTTTTCCCATATTTTGGCTTATGTTTTGATGTCGTTTCTATAAAAACCGCCTGGCCTTGTGTCAAAATACTTTTCGAGGCAGTTTTTAAAGTTTCCATTGCTTTCAGCGTAACACCACCCATGTGGTCAGAAAGCGATCAGAAAGGTTATGGTCTGACGAAACTTCCAAACGGATTTTTTTGATGACCATTTTGACGAGTCGAGCTGTGTGAGGTTGGGCGATGTCATGCCGCGGAAGCAGTTAATCTTGGCGATGGGTTGGTTTTTGTTTAGTGTCTTCATTTAAGCGACGTAGTTTGGCTGCTTTGAGGGTCTTGTTTATCGTCTAGTTTAATTGGAGCAGTTCATGATGAATTGCGCCCTACAAATTCCATCACACACCCCGAATCACATTTCCCAGCATGACGGACTGGGGTCCCGTGTGTTGGATTTTAGTCCTGCCTGACAAGTGTTCATCATAATGAAAAATCGCGCGTTTAGATAACTCCCCCCCCCCTTCCCCTCGCCATGCGCACCCGTATATCAGACCAAAAATTCATGTTTTATTTACCTATCACGTTTTATCCCTCTAGGCAAATCTCTGATTGAATAGCTTACCTTATTTAATAAATACGCAACGACCGTGTGCAGTTAAATTAGAGGTCACGAAATTTTATGGTGTCAATAAATTCTGTATGTTTCGTCGCCTTTCGTCTTTCGGAGACGTCTCACTCCAGCCGAGATGTTGCGCGCTCATCTTGGCTCATCCGTTCCTTTCCTTGTTTCAAACCGACGTAAATTCAAATTGTTTATCGCCAATGTTTACGCCCACGGGTATCTTTGGGTAGCGTAGGCAAATCGACGGCATTAGTGAACCGACAATGCGTTTTGTTTTCTGACAAGACATTCGGTGTTCGCGCTCCAAGCTTTTGAGCCTCCCCCATACAATTTAAATTCTTGAGGACGGTTTGCTGGTGCCAATGCAGTTTTTTGCCATTTCTCTAATGGTTTGTAGACTGTTATTTTGACGATGCATTCAGACAGTTTACCTTGAAGCTAATCGGTCGTCCGAAGCGGGGGACGTGGTCTTGGATTTTAATCATGTCATTTTTGATTCTTGTGGATCAAGACTGAGCAGTTCTTTCAGGCATAGCGTTCACGTATAAATGTTACCAGCAACTTAGTATCTTTTGAAAATCGACCGAGAGCAAAAATATGCAGGTTTCGAAAATGCTCTTTTTTACTAACCTCAGTATGCTGAAAAAGAAGCCATCGGTCCAAAACCAGTCATTGCCGGTCGGCAGCGAAAGTAAGCAAGTCAAAGTAAACAATCATCCGTGTAATAGGTAGGCTATACAACGGGACAGAGTGTGGAAGTTGCTCAAAGGATGCCAAGGGAGAGGAGAAGGATGTCATTACTCGGTGATTCTCTATTGCAGTTACAGATGATCGGACCAGTCTTATTTTTGGCCCACGACGTTTTCTTCCACTGTAGGTTGGGTACATGGAGTTCAGTTTAATCCCAAATTCAGCAAAATGGACGTTATTTTTAAATAAATACATCCAGAAGTAGGTATTGTTACATGGTAGGGGACGATCATCAGATACTCCTAATTGCAGGGTCGACTAGGTGTTTTCGCTCTTTCCTGGACCTGCGTCTAGGGCCGGTTTGCGATCCTCCCTCCCACGTCCTTTTGAATGGTTGTGGTCACGGTTGCTGGGTGCGAGCTCGAGTCTCGAGAGTATAATGTTCGGCCTCAAGGGCTCCTACTTGGAT
Source organism: Spirometra erinaceieuropaei (assembly GCA_902702965.1). Classification (NCBI taxonomy): domain Eukaryota; kingdom Metazoa; phylum Platyhelminthes; class Cestoda; order Diphyllobothriidea; family Diphyllobothriidae; genus Spirometra; species Spirometra erinaceieuropaei. Next base: position 70,814 of record CACRXP010001093.1, on the reverse strand, counting down.
CCCTGATCCGCCCGACCTGGGGATGGGGTTTAATCCGAACCGAAAAATACTTGGGTGGCACTGCTCCACCTAGTGTGTGTTATGATTCTAATCCCTAAAGTGACTTCAACATACTCTTATCACAATAAGTATCTAAAAGTCCACCCCCATAGCTTCATGGGAAGTTTTGCTTCGTCATCATGTCCCTCAGCGCTATTCAGCGTCATCTGCTAATAGCAGTTACAGGAGAACTTACCTATGGAACGCTGGAGAGAGGGGGCATCCTGCTGAGCCAAACGCCTCATATTTACGTATCTTAACGGTTAAAAATTCGTCAAATTGTCGCGTACCTGGACTTTCAGCTCATACCTTCATAGAAGGCAAAAAGAGCGATGTACTGCGAAGGCGTTCTCTAAGTACACTTGTGCTTTCACGGGAAGTAAAATCAACCCGTCGATTTCAATGATGTGCACCGTGTGCGCCTAAGCAGGGTGAGAGCAGGGACGGTGACTTGCACGTGAAGTAGTTTATAGTGATAGTAAATTTGCGCAGCATCTTCCGCACCCTCTACACTTCCCCTACCTGGACTCCGTGTTTAGATAGAGTCAAGAAGACCGGAAGTGGGAAAAGGAGTAGGTGACTGACGCGGCCGAAGCCGCCCCTAGGTGTGCCACCACACCGGACTCGGATTCCACGGAGTGGGAGTGATATAGAAGCAACATTAAGAAGTGGTCATTGCAGCCTGGCTCTCAGTCCACTGGTCGGCCATTCCACACAACCGCATGCTGGGTTGACTTGGCGGTCTGAGTTATCTCGTCAACTGACAACCTACCGAGCCACGGCTCTTAGCACACCCTGATAAGGAGAGAAATGTGCCGAGACGTCGACCTCACTCTCTGCTCCTATTCACAGACCCCAGCCACTGTCCGAGACGGTTAGTCCTCTGGTGCACGGAATGGGCACGGTGGCTGGCAGGGCTAGTGAGCTCGTCTGCGCATCCCGTGCGCACACAGCGGGATTTCACACACCAAATACCGACCAACTGGACCACCGGTTAATGGGCACAGTCGTTTGTTCGGCGCACGTATAGAAGAAAGGAAACAGATCTACTATGTACTCCCCTTCCTAATTTAACTCATTTTTGGGGTCGTCGACAGTCGGATCACAGCTACAAGTCCCAGAGGATAACCTGTAGCCTGGGCAGAGCACAAGGCGATCGCTAGGCGTCAGTTATGGTGGTGAGTTTATTCATTCCGTCTCATGGTCACTGCATTCGCTCAACGGTGAGATCCAACAAGTCCGATAAACTTCATATGAGCTAGAAAAAAATGAAATCGGCAAAGTAAGGCCTGGATTGTGCTTGGCCGGAGAGTTGTAGGGGGAGTATAAACAGTACGAAGAGGAGGAGGAGGAGGAGGAGGAGGAGGAGGAGGAGGAAGAGTGCGTCAGGCTGCAACTCGTGGGTATCAGCTGGTACAAGAATTCCTACAACCTCGGTGTCAGTCAATAAGTTCGTAGCCATTAGCTCCAGGTGTAGTCAGTGGAAGACCGATCATTACGAGCTGATTGAGAAACAGGGAGTCGAAGACGAAAAGGCGAAAGGACCCAGCCGGTGAGAGAATGCCACGTCGCACGCCAGATCATTTAACAAAAGGGGTAGGTTATGTGAGCTCCAGGCGGTTTAGAAAACCATACAATCAGATCAAAATTTGTTACAATTAGTTGGAACTAAAGTTAGACGTGCATGTAAAGATTTGTAGGTCGTGGTCCCGGGTCGATATTTGTCGAAGAAGAGGACAAGCATTTCACTTTTTACAGAAGTAGGCAATCGTAACTTTCCCTTTGAAGCTATGACAGTCATGTATATATGAAAGCGAGCTCATCAAGATTTTCTTTCAATTCTGAAACCTAAATTTAATTATCATTAGCTCCTTTGCTCAAAAAGACTTATCTGCTTCTTAATTTTCGTATTTACAATTAGTAAGAACAGAAATTCCATTAAAGGAACTCGGTGCTGTCATATGGGTCTAAAACTTCTTCAGAGGGCATAAAAGTCGAATTCAGCATACAATTTCGTTAAAATATAATTAAATTTAAAAGTGTTTCTTGCGAAACGTTACGTCGAGAGACTATTTTGTGCTGAGCAGGATGAGTAACCTAACCACCTAGTTGTTACAATTCAAAAGATAAAGTTCCCCCGCGGCTACTCTTAGCATTTTTCGGAGGTAGATTCTTACAATTTGCATAAGACTGCATTATATATGTTCGGACCTATCCTGAATGACATTTAAACAGCTATATTTTTGCATTAGGAAAGCTGACATTCACCAACAGCAGTGGAACACTAAAAGTTCCGTATAGAGTTCCCGGTAAAAAAAAGCGCGATTACTGTAGTGAATCGAATAATGTATAACCCTCTGTCGATACCTACATATCGGAATTCCGACTTCTGACTGCATTCCCTGAGTGGCCGGTAAGTTCATAGTCATTAAACTAAATACTTCGATTGTTGGTTTTCTCCTGTTGCATTTTGACGATGACATGAACTGAGCAGTGTTTCTTAGAAAGAGCGCGAGAATAACTCATTTATTTGTTCACCTTGTAGGAGTTAAGATCACTTTACATGAAGTAGCTGTAGGAAAATAGTATTTTTGACATGAAAGAGTTGAGTAGTTTGTAAACATTTCTGAAGCAGAACAAACGTTTTCAAATAACTTGTTTGCCCCAAAATTCCACGCTATTATATTTCACTATCACAAATTCTATCTACTTTGTTGTATAAATGGCTTCAGATAGTTTGCGACATATTACAGTATATGTGTATTCTTTTGTACGCTTCGTAACCGCCTGTGGCACTCGTCATTTGGAGGCTTCGCGTCAGGTCTATCAGCGTGGTCGATCTGACCCTGACGTGATACGGGGACTTGGGAGAATAGAGAAAGGGGATGGGATCGATCCAGTCCGGCTAAAGCACTTCACTGTCCCAAGATATGTACCAATATAGCTTTTGAATACTGGCCTGACTCACAAGCGATTTGGCTTATAAGACTTTAACTGGTGGAATAGCTTAGTACTAATCAATACTGATGGTGAGGCTGCAATGGCTCCTTCCTAGCATTGCCGATGTGTTGATTTCACTTGCGGCACCTGAGACGGATCATTGATAACCACTACCTGTGAATTTCGGAACCAGGACGTAAACCTTTCTTAGTCACTGCGCCCACCCGCCATCTCTTACCTCCTTGACTCGGAGGAAGCAGTGGAGTTCATACAATGCAAGTCGAGACTACTCTGAGCAGATTCACGCACAAGTCACCAGTGTTGCCTCTCCGATACCTTGATGGTCCTCATCACTGGCGACAGAAGGAATCATTATGG
>CACRXP010001093.1:47232-57513 GCA_902702965.1 Spirometra erinaceieuropaei | reverse complement strand
ACCTCGGATGACTTAAAGAACTAATCTATCAGTCCCATTGCCAAAAGTTTTTGATGGGAAACAGCGTGGGAAAATTAAAGAGGAGAATTTTCGATATGAATAGCAAATAAAGGAAACTGGAATTCTACAAACGTCGAAAAAGGCCCACGTATGTATGTAATTTTAAGTGCACATCAGGTTTTACGAGTGCATCCACCCTCTTGATCCCCTAAATTGGCATTTACGCGCGTTTGACCGTTCATCAGAAGGAGGAAACTTTGTCGCCGCGGAAAGGTTCAACTAAGCATAACTTTAGGTCGACCACGTCCAGGATGACGAATGTTACAGTGAAGTTTGTCACCCAGAGCAGCGTATAAAGGTTCATTAAATCTGTGAGACGGGGAGAAATGTTCGTTCATCTGACGCATAGGAACCGGTTGGTAATAAGCGTTTTCACTTTCTTCTAAAAAGCGCGAACTACCATACCATTAATCTGCAGAATATCTCAGCATCCTTCGTGCTGTTGGCAAATACAAATGGGTCTAGGCAGTATGTCATTACCGACAAGGACAAGAGAGACTGGAATGGCCATTTCTGGCCTATTGGCCGTCGTCTGTCAGTCATACCCAACCCCGAAGTGTGGAACACCCGAGGTTCGAACTCGCGACCTGTTAGTAAGAAGTCCACGCCTCTAACCACTGGGCCACGAGCTTGTTGCTCTGTTGGTTTCGATCGGTTATATACAGCGGTAGAGGGCGCTCAACGATCATTCAATTGGGTCTCAGAGGAATCCGTGCAAAACCAGTTAAAATAAGGGTGAGCGTCAAGCTCTTTTACCTTTTACTGCTTTAAACTAACATAATTCAAAGATTATGAACAAACAACCAAGGGCATGCAGTTAAATCATTCACTAATACTGACTAAACGCACTATCCTGCAGCATTAGAGTCCCAACTCTCCTCAGCATGCTGCCAATAGACTATGATATTTAATTTTAGGCGTTCACGAGAATGGGTCTGTGATGACAAAGACTTTGAAATATGTGTTCGGCTGAAGGCACGGCAGACATGGCCTATCTGAAGGAGGTCGGCGACCCCACTTACTACGGCAGACGTCTGATGGTGTATGGTATTCCGAAATCCTGAACCTTACGGCATAGATGTGTCAGCATTCTGTCAGTCTAGAAACTCAGTCCTATCAGGTCTGACGATATTGGGAATAAATGTCATAGTTGTATGTCCACTAATACTGCCATTAAGGGAGGTTAGGCCGTTCTTTCCTGGTTTCCATCCAGTTGTTCAATATTTCACCCTTAGTAAGGACGTATGCTTTCTCCCCGCATCCGCAGTCGTTTGAAATGCTATTTTCTTTCTGCTAAGCACCACGATAACTTTAAAATAATAGTCCTGTCGTCACGGCAACAAGACATCGATTTCTTAACTTTGACAGGCCCTGCTGTAGGTCCAATTACTCATCTTGAACGCGGTGCACCGACTCACTCCTAGAAGGTGTGTCATAAGTGTACTTTTAAAGTTCATTTGATGTCGAACTTTTGATTAATTCTCAGCAATAATTTATCGTAGCGGATGGCCTTTTGTAGTGAGAACTGTATTATCTGCGGCACTGGTTTGAACGAAATAAATACCAAATTTATACCGTAAAATCTTTTACGAATTTTTTTAGTGGCATCGGAAATTGGATGAATCAAATATCTGTTTTACTAAGGTAAACGTGATAAAAGTGAACTCAGTCATAGACAAGCATCTGTGATTTGTGAAGAGACCCGCTGCTAAATGCAATCTTTTACCATTTTTGGCATTTTACTGCTACCTAAACAGCGCGTTTTATTAACGGATGTCTGAGAATTTTGTACCACACATATTTACTGATTTTAGAAACGCAAATGTAAGGAGAGCTACAATGGACCTTGAACTGGAACCGAGTTTTTTATAGTTATAGTTTATTATTTGTTATAAATATGCCTTAACATACCAAGGCCTATTTTAGTGCATTTGAAAAAGTCGCCTTTGAAGGGTTTGCAGGGACTGAAGGGTCTCCATTTCATAAACCTTCAAGGCGAATGAATTATAAGCACATGACAACTACCGGATTAGAGCAAATAGGATTTTAAAGAGGTTTTAGATTGTTCTTGGGTGATGTTCCTTTAAAGGCACCCAACACTTGGGATAGGCTGTTAACTATTTGCTACGTTTGTTGAAACTTCCGTTGAATACAATAACTGTAGTTGAGAAATCGCAAGCACTTTGCTTTTATGAGGACTGACTCTAGGTGCACCGTTGTTTAAAATACCACATATGATCGTTCGGCTACTCAACACAATGGGCGCGAGGACGACTTATGAGTGAACTTCTTTATAGTAAAGCAGATTTCAGATGCAAATTTATCACTCTCTCCTCCTACATCTACCAAATATGGCTGTGAAGACAAAATCAAGACGAACAGACGTGGCCATGGTCACAGTAACAGTTGGCCCTTCTGCGCGGGCCACACACAACCTGGCACCTCGTCCACCTGTGCAGGGGTGCAAACACTAATGATCTTAGACTTCAGCTACTTGGGAGTTGGCAAGAAAAGCACATTAAAAAAGAACTATTGAGGCCTTATCTTGAGTCCTGAGGAGGAAGAAGTCATACCGTCGGTTGGAAACCGTCTAAACAACGCATCATCACAAATTCAGACCCGCCAGATTTATTGCACTAAAGAGTGGGGTGATTTGTCCTGGGGATGGCGTCATTTCGGCGTCCGTTCCCCTCTCTCGCTCACTTTCTTTTCTCTTCCGTGTCCGGTCGACTTCCCGAGCCTGAACCAACTGGAAAGGGGACTGGACGCGGTGACTGACACAGTTCAAAAACCTCCGTCAGGGGCCTGCCACGCATACTGACGGTTGTCGAATGATCTCACAGAAGAGTTGGGTGACTTACGATCAATTGAAGATAGTGAAATCAAACTGATTCGAAAGAAAATTTGGCAAGTATACGTATACTTTCGATAAATTCTCTTCGAGTCTGCACATTTACATTGCGTGACTGACCTCATGAACTGTTGGCCGCAATTCTGACATGCGTTTTCGATTAGAAAGGATTACTTAGGTATGGTTGTAAGATTTATTAGCGTGCAGCATAATCCTATAGCACTACGGACTCACCAGGATGTCGGCTTTTGAATGCACCCCTTTTTAACTTCTTGCAGAAACCGCACTCGGTAAAAAATAACAACCTAAGTAGCATGCACTTTTCAAATTGATTTCCGATAGCCCTGTAAATTCGAATGTATTTTATGGAAAACGTGCAAAAAATATATGTTTTCTTTTACTCGTTTAGTAGAAAATCACATTGTCTTCATAGTTTATACCCGAAGAAAGGGTCTATTTAGATTTAGAAAAAGTTCCCCAAGGTCCGAATAATTTTAAGTTCGAGCAACCTTCGCATAAACCTTTAGCGATTCCAGTCTACAAGTTGCATGCTTTCGGCGTAAGGAAAATCATATATTCCTCTATATCTTTCAAAAGATACCTTTATTGGGGTTTAAAATGAAAAGACTTCAAGATTTTTTGCGAAAAGAGTAAGAAAGCATATTTTAATGCAGGTCTTTTAGGAAATATGTTTCAATTCATAAGACTATCAGAAATCAATGGGAAAACTGCATGCTGCATAAGTAGTCATTTCTTGCCGAGTGTTGTTTCTACAGGAGGTCAAAAAGAAATGCATTCGAAAGACCACATCCTGGCGTGTCCGGCATATTGTAGGATTATGCCGGACGATAGTGAGTATTGTTACCGTACCTAAGTAATGCTTCCTAAAAGAAAACGCATTTCCGAATTTCGGTCAACATTTCGTGAGTTCGGTCATTCGCTGTATGTACAGAACTGACGCAAAGTTTGGTGCGCAGGGTGAAGTTCTTCATGAGGGGCTCGCCTTACCTTTTAGTTATTGACTGGGTTTACCTGCTTTGCATAGATCTGTGTTGATATGCTGCAAAATTTTGCCACATTTGTGACTCCAAGGCAAATCGTAGTTGTTTTTCTGATCGGTGTGGCTATAGATATCAGGGTTTTCTGCATTCGCCGAAGGAAACAGTATGCAGAAATGTAGCCTTTGTGGAAGCGCTACCAATGTGAAGACAGAGGCCAGAATGGCTATTTCTGGCTTGGTTGTTTCATCTGCCGGACATAACTTAACTTGAAAACGCCAAGTTATGGATGCTAGCTGTGACTGTTTGCTCCTTGAGCAGTTGCTCAGACTCTTGGCCACCAATCCACGAGATACGATTGTTAATATACTAAAGCATGTGTGGGGGGAACGCTTGCCAAAGTAACATAATCGCGGCACAGGGGTTGGCGGCTTGCGTCACACAGTACGTGACCTATCTCAGGAAACCTGAAGACAGAAACAGATGTGAGAGTTTTGTGGACGTATTAAACGTTGAGCTTTTGACTCGCTTGTTCGGCTTCTTCAAGGAAATGTGCAGAGATTGTGGTAACATAGTTTTGTCAAGGAAAAAGTTCATAAATTTGAGCAAAATTGGACGCTGCGCTATACTCGGGTAATTTTTATGTTAATTCCTGTTCTGGTCATCGGTTGCGCATCTGAGCGTGTTTTTCTCTGAAAGGAAATTAAGTTACCCTCGAGAGTTTTTTTATACATAGCTTGCCGGACTTGAAAATTGATTTTCTGTCCGATGTTAACCGAGGGAATCAGTTTGCTAGCCCAGAGTATTTTTAAAGAACATTGTGTTTTACGGATTTTTAGAAGTCATATTAGCCCATCTGTGCGATTAGGTGCCCTGAAGTGTAGTAATAACGCATACTGGCAATCCTTCGTTTAAATTGGTTGAACTTGTTTAGTCGTTTGGAAAATTCTACTTGTTACCACAGAAAGGACTACCACTGGATAGTCATTGTCAGTTTTGAACATAAAGCAGACCTTACCCCATCTAATTCTGAGAACATGAGAGATCCCACTATTGAAAATATTGTGTTTCGAGAAGAAGCGATTTTGGAAGAACTGAAAAGCTTGAAGGAATGTAAATCTCCCGGTCCGGACGAGATTCCAGCAAAGCTGCTCTTTGTGCTTGCTCAACAGCTGGCCAAGCCACTATCCTTTCTGTGCCAAAAATCGCTTGATGCTGGAATTCTTCCCACAGACTGGAAGACGGCCCACGTTACACCCCTTTACAAAAGCGGTAGTCGTGCTCTGGCGACAAACTACAGACCCGTCAGTCGGGCATCAATCTGCTGAAAAGTGATGTAGAAAACCATCAAAAAGGAGTTGATGACTTACCTAAAAACCCACAACCTCTTGTCCAATGCACAATATGGTTTCCGTAGGGGAAGATCATGTGTTACGAACTTGCTATACACAATGCAAAGTTGGACACGAGCACTGGACGCAAAACACACCGTGCATGTTGCCTATATTGATTTCCGGAAGGCGTTTGACAGTGTTCCGCACCAGCGTCTCCTACACAAGTTGAGAATTATGGGCATCGGTGGCAAACTTCTCAAATGGATCGAAAATTTCCTTGTCGGCCGCTCCCAAATTGTCTGCGTAGAGCAACAGCGATCAAGGTGCACATTCATAGAGAGTGGGGTCCCACAAGGCTCGGTGCTCGGACCAACCCTCTTTCTCTTGTTCATCATTGATTGCGTAGATGGGTTGGACTGTGATTGTGCCATATTTGCGGACGACATAAAAATCTGGAAAGTCATCCAGAATGCTGCCGATGAGACCAACTTCCAAGAAAATCTTTGTCGGTTGGACGAGTGGTCCCGCAGATGGCTCTTGTCCTTCAATTTGAACAAATGCACCATTCTGCGCCTCGGAAATCAGAGCCCTAGTACGCGGCAATACCATCTGAACGGAATGCCACTCCGAGAAGTAGAAACTCAGAAAGATCTCGGAGTTTGAGTTGCAGACAGCCTAAAGCCTTCTACACAATGCTGTAAGGCGGCCAAGTCCGCAACGTCAATGCTTTATGCCATCAAGCAGGCATTCGTAGTTTTCGATGAAGACTGCTTCACCAAAGTCTTCGGCACGTTTATAAGGCCCCATCTCGAATATGCAATTCAGGCCTGGAGACCGTGGACGCATCAGGATTACGATTTGCTCGAAAGGGTGCAGAGGCGAGCCACAAAGTTAGTAAAAGGTCAAAGTGCACTGCCATACGAGATCCGCTTAACTAACCTTAATCTCTATCCTCTGAGTTATAGGCAGTTGCGCGGAGACATGATACAAACTTTCCGTATCGTGCGCGGCTTGGATTGTGCCCTTCGGCGCGATGACTTTTTCCAACTCGCCACTACAACTTACCTCCGGGAACATCCCTTCAAGCTACGTGTGCCACAGGGTAGACTGAATGTGAGAAAATATTTCTTCTCCAACCGTGTCGTGGAACCGTGGAATAACCTGCCCGAGACGGTTGTTATGTCTCAATCTGTGGAGACATTTAAATGTCGCCTTGACAGATATATGCTGCAGCAACAAGCGGACTATGTGACTTTTTAACCATGTGACTAGTGACATATGTGAATCAATGTATGCATTCACTTAATGCTGTAATTTCTTCACATTTTTGCCTGTTTATAGATTTTTTATGTACAAATAGGGAATTCAAAGGCGTAAGCCTATTTCCCTCAAATACACTGACTGACTGATATTAAACAGTACTTTTCGTGCGGTTAAGCTTCTGCACATACACAAATCAGAAATGAAGCAAGCAAAATATTAGCAGTTGCAGCAAAATATCGGCATTTATATGGTCACTCTACCATCCCTTTGAAATCCTAGGGCGGAGTTTAAAAGTGAAAAAACAGTACAAATGGTCAAAACATAAAAAGAAAGACGTGTTATTATGTTTTAGGTGGAAAAGTATCCGTATTGTTCAGGAACGCGAAAGAAACGGCCAAAAGTGTCGAATTTTTTCTTGGTTTCGTCGTGTGAAAATGTAAAGTACACAGATATCCGCCAACGGAATGCAGTGCCAAATTACTTCTTAAAAAGGTAACTTACCAGCAAAAGTTATCTACTTTATCAAAGGCATGTTTGTTGCTGACCTTTGTTGTGGACGTTCATTTTATTCAATGATGAAGTTTCTTGCTTATGTGGATCTTTAAGCGTGACCCAAGTAACGTTCTACGTAAAAAAGACACCGAAACACTCGTTACTTTGGTAAATGTTTTCAAAAGGTATTTCAATTTAAATTATTTGATTGACACATAGTATGGAAACTGTCTTTATGGGCAATCGGGCGGGAAGACTGAAAATCAGGAAGCATTCAGCGATCTTTCAAGAGCGAACCGAAACCCAGCGTAATCAAGAAGAAACGGAAGGTACAAATTAATTTCATGGGACAAAGTCTCTTTATAAACACAAAATTGCATGTTTACAATAACATCTGTCAATTCTATTTAAATTTATTAATCCCTGATCGGCCTGACAGCATGAGACTTTATGAAACCTTTTGTTCCTATGACGTCCATCTCGTCGAAATCAGCCAAAATCCGGTTTACCTTATTGAACCATATTTCAGTGAACTCGAAGACGCAGAGAATACCATGCATCCTCAGAAAACCGTTTTGGAATGTACACTTGTAATGTAGACTGTTGACAAACCGCCATACCTGAAATTACATTAATTCTTAAAGGATAGTTAGATGTAAGCCTTATTAAAACACTATTTTTAAACGTTATTTTGCTTTTGCTTTCGTACTTACTCGGACTCTGCATGGACAGGCATTCTGTTCATCAAAAAGTTAAGTCTACTAAATTACGACCATTTCTGACCTTTTCAGGATTTTGTGTTTTCTAAAAATGGGCATTTCTAAACAAAGGAGCGCTGTATTTGATATTTATTTTATGTTTTATATTCTTTTAAAATTGTTTTTAATGAGCATAGATATTGGGTCGACACACTGGTGTCCTTTTGCGAGTGATTAGCAATCATTCGTAAATTTCGACACCTTTTATGACTTAGGCTACTAGCTGTATGTGTATGGCGTCTTGACAACTCATATGCAAAGCTGGTGTCCTTTCCATTCTTGTGCATGCAGACTCTTTCAAACTGGAGAGCCTGCCATAGGTAATCCAGAGCATAATACTGCTCTCCTTTGGCTTTGGTGGGCCGTTGAGTTTGTTTTATTTTTGCATATAGTATATGCTTACCCATTTCGGCCACATCTGTTCAGGTATGCCAACGTATCGCAATGGTTTTATACGGCCTATCCGATTTTTCTGCTTGCCGGTAAATGGTTTCCTCACCCCAGTTCCTTCTAGAAAAATGAACAAGCTCCCCAGTTCTTTTATTTTGGCAGTTTACGGGTCAAAAGCCTCGGTGAAACTTACGCGAATGCGTCGTTCTGTATTATTTACATATCTTAATTTCGCGGAGTGGCATTTTCTATGGGGAGATTTTATTCCATGCTAAGTACTGGGCAATGATATTGTCGTCTTGAAAGTCCTAAATTTATAACTGAGCTTCTATGATATATGCGGTTGAAGTGAGAAGATAAAGGGAACTTAGGGCCCTGTCTAAGGAAACTAACCGTAAACACTTCCCCAGCATGTCAGTTCGCAAACTCACTACTGGAAACTGATGAAATAGCGACGAACTACAGTAGAAGTGCCATCTTATGAAATGTCAACCGAAATTCTGAGATATGATTTCGATTTTAACAGATTACATAAGTATGGTTATTATATCTATTATTATCCAGGAGAATCCCAAGATATTTCATCCCCGCCCGGATGCTGGCTTTTGAATGAGCTTCTTTTCTGTCGTCTGCGAGCACCACAATCGATAATGAGCGACTTCTTAAGTGGTGCGATCTTTTCCCATTGACCTTCAATGGTATTATAATCTCCAATATATCATATAGGAAACATACGCGAAACATCTTTTCTTATATTTGTTGGGGTATTAAGGAAACATAGCGACTGCTTAAGTCGTACTACAGGAAATAAAAACAAAAACCTCTTTTCTTATACCCGTTTGGCAGTAAATTGAGCATTCCACAGATTTTTTACTTGAATTGAGAATATATTTAGGTTTTATTTCGTCTTCCTAACGGTCTGGTATTTTTTTGGCGGAATGCATACAGAACGTGAAATGGAAACCCCCGAATTAAAGTGTAATGGTAGGTGGGGCTAATTATATTCTGAAACTGAGAAGTCTTCAAAAACCGAAAGCTCCCCTCTCCTTATAAGAAAAATTTTAAAAGACTTAATTTTCTGCAAAATATGTACAAGAGAAAATATTTTTGTGCATTTTTTCCATGCGATATATTTACATAAAAATTCGTTCCACTTAAACAGTCACTCAGAGCAGAGTGTGGTTTTTGCAGCCGGCGGAAAAGAGGCTCATTCGAAGGTACGCATCTTAGCGCAACCAAAATATTTTGGTATGGCGTTGCGTGATAATTAGTACTACAACCTTACATAAGTAATCTTTTCGAATTCGAGACATATTCCAGAATTTTCGTCAACATTTCATGCGATAGCATGTCTAGTGTACGTATACAGTGGTTTCGAAAAGTTTAAACAAAAACACTTATTTGGCATTTTGCTACAAATTTGAATTTTCTTCTATTCACTTCTTAGTTCTCCAGGCTCCCCTCCTTTTGTAAGTGAATCCCATATTTGTCCTACATTAATCTAAGCAGGATGTCATTGATTTCCTTTGAAATAAATTCTTATGCAAACTGGTTTTGTAGATTATTTTCCAAAAGAAAAAATGAGCAGACTTCATAAAATACTGCAAACTGTAAACGCAAAGGTCCACGCAAGTGAGGTGCTTGTCAACCTCCACCAGGCCAGTAGGACGAAAATTAACCTTGCGTCAACGGCATAAAACGCGTGCCTATGTAATTCAAATTCGTTTCCGTCGGGACTTGATTGGTTCCCGGAACTTTAGATCATGCAAACACTAGAACTATTCCGTTTATATTGCGGAATTACTTTCATCTCTACGCGAAGCACTATAATCCATATTTCAGATGTAGAAAAACAGCAGCTTTTATGGCCCCTACTGAATTACGTATGTAGGCGGAGTTAAGTCAGTATCTTCTTCTTTTACAGCCGAGTTAGTTCGAAATGTTTGAGGCACTGTTTTAACTCCCAACTGGAAGCAACATATTGTAAACGCAGTTTCATTTAAGAGAAGTCAATCAAGTAACGCTGGTCAGCCTGTGATGAAAATGTGCTTTTTTCGATTTTTATCCCAAAAACGTTTGGAATTTTTTTTATCAAAAGCGACTACATGAAAAGTGGTCTCACACTGACAGCGGGA
>CACRXP010001093.1:11987-33544 GCA_902702965.1 Spirometra erinaceieuropaei | reverse complement strand
AGTAAAAAGGGATGTAACATCAAAAGATACCATGACCTCATTTGGATGGATGCTTACCCCTTTGAGTTTCTCCAGGAATTGTGCTGACGAAGAGACCGTGGTGTCTGACTCAGCGGTCAGGAACTTGAGACGCCGGAACAGTCTCTTAGCCAGTCCGTACGTAGGAGTCCCTTTGAGCGACACGATGGGTCGGAGAGGAGCGCCGTCTTTGTGCACCTTAGGGAGGCCATAGAATCGGGCCAAAGCCGTATCTTGGGGTCTCGCCATGCGTCTGTCGGTCCGCATACAAGCCACCAATGCGTCCTCTCTAAGACTGTGATGGTCCTCATCTTGTGACTAAAAAAACGCTGGTTGTGACAGGTCATAACGACGATAAACTCAGAACGTATGCACCTCAGGACGTAATCGAAGCCCATACGTCAGAATAAGACTAAATCGCAAATCAGAAGCAATGGAATGTTGATAGTTAGGGCGTCAGTAACTGATGTGACAGAACACCGAATACGAATCCCGGTGGCTGTAGTCTAAGTCCACTCGGAGGGGTCTGTTTTTCAGCCTGGTAAGTTTCGCGCAACCCACACTTTCTGGTTGCTAAGGGGCTTTGACACAGTTTTCCTTATAGTATTAAGTCTTGTTCTGTAGAAAACTAATAGCACGTTCACTCGCGGGAACATATAATCACAACGCTCAGCCGCCCGTGCCAGTAGGCACTAAACATCCACCAAGATTTTTCGGTAGAAATTATTTTGTCAGCGCGTCTATTATAAATATTCGATATAAGCAGGTTCTAAGATTTAGGTTACAGAACGTAAAGAAAGTCAGTGAGCTTGGTAGCAAAGTAAGGCGCTAACAGAAAGCAGACTTAGTGAGAAAACTCAGATAATTTGAGTAAGCAGTTATTTTCATGTCAAGAGTGCAGGAACCGATTTAAAACGGGGTTTTTGATTCCCGTGCATGTTCAGGGCAAAGCTGCCGAAACCAAGGGTCTGTACGCCAGTCTATCTGCTGGACAACCATTGCATTAAGGGTTGGCGGGTGTCGGGGTGGCCATCGGTGAAGTTCATCCACAAAGTAGACAGGTCCTTGGGTCGGACAAATAAGTGCAGACCAAAGTAGCAGCAGTAGCGAAGGGTTGAAGTTTGGCAGTTCGAACACGCTACAAACTAAAGGCGGGTGTATGCACTGTGACCTCGCCAGCATGAACAGTAGTTACAAGAGTTCTTCCTCCCTCAGCTGCCGTGTCGAATGAACCACGCCAAAAAATCCAACAGTGGACCGTGGAAGCCATCTTTTATTAAATCTCTGAATGCCTGTAGAAATAAAAGACCATTAATCACGAATCCCGACGCGGGATCTCATGAGTCCGTGAATATCAGTTCAGTTCAGAGCAGTTTATTGAGGGAAATAGGCGTAAGCCTTTGAGTACCCTATTTGCAACATAAAAAATGTGTGGTGTACAGATAGATGTTCTGGGCTGAAATAGTTCGAACACGCCTATAATGGTGGGACAAAATGAGAAGGAGTTACAGGGAGTGAGCTCGACTTCTCATCGCTGTTGGTCATTTCGGAACATAAATATGTCCAGATTCTTCTTAAAACTTTGTATAGATGGTGACATCGCAACATCTGCGGGAAGCTCGTTCCATGGTTTGACCACCCGAACCGAGAAGGAGAACTTCTGCACATCCAGCCGTGCCTGCTGAGTGCGCTGTTTTAACGGGTGACTTCAGAGGTTGGTCGTGTTAGCAAATTCAAAAAAATCCTCCATAGCCAGACTACAATCCAACCCCTTTATAATGCGGAAGGCTTGCAAGAGATCCCCGCGAAGTTGCCTGTAACTCAAAGGAAGGAGGTTCAGATTTACTAGGCGGGTTGCATAAGGATAGGAGCTTTGACCCCTAACCATCTTCGTGGCTCTCCTCTGGACTCTTTCGAGGCAGTTTTGATCCACAACACCCCACGGCCTCCAAGCTTGTATGCCGTACTCTAAATGCGGCCGGACGAATGTTCCGAATGTCTTAGAGAAGGCTTCTTCGTCAAAGTCCATAAACGCACGCTTGATGGCGTACAGTACGGACATTGCGGTTTTTGCCACCCTCGAACAGTGGGCGGATGGTTTTAGGGAACTCGTCGTCAGCACACCGAGGTCCCTTTGGGCTTCGACCTCTTCTAGGGCTGCACCGCCCAGAAAGTAGCCTCTTGTGCTGGCAGATCTGGCTGTGTTGCCTAGGCGAAGTATGCTACATTTGGCAACGTTGAATCGCAGGAGCACTCCTTCAACCGATTCAGGTTCATCTGCAGTCTGTCTTCGTTGGCAGGACCCCGAATTACACTCCATATCCTCATGTCGTCCGCAAACATTGCTACTTCGCAGTCTAAATCTCTTGCGGCATCGTCCACTTAGATAAGGAACAAAATGGGTCCCAGTACTGAACCCTGAAGGACACCACTATCGATCATAGCCGGATCTGATTTTCCCCGACCGATGCACACAACCTGGTGTCGACCCACAAGGAAGTTTTCGATCCAT
Organism: Spirometra erinaceieuropaei; assembly: GCA_902702965.1. NCBI lineage: Eukaryota > Metazoa > Platyhelminthes > Cestoda > Diphyllobothriidea > Diphyllobothriidae > Spirometra > Spirometra erinaceieuropaei. The sequence goes on along the minus strand of CACRXP010001093.1, from coordinate 31,014 downwards.
TTAAGGAAGTTGCTACCGATCCCTATTTTTTTCAGCCCATGTAAGAGCCTTTGGTGTGGCAAAGTGTCAAAAGCCTTCTGGAAGTCGATGAAGGCTATGTGGACCGCGTGCCTGTCGTCGAGAGCTCGGGTCCAGCTCTAGAGAGATTTCAGCAAGTTTGTCGTGCAGGATTTTCCTTTCCGGAACCCATGTTGGCAGTTCGACTCATACTGCGGCATCCGCTACAGAAGACGCGTTCGTACGTATGCCAGTGGTAAACACGCAGGTCAGACTCTTTGAGAAGAAGAAATGACTGCATTTCGCAGTGTTCCACACCCTAGGAACTCGGCATGCTACTGTGAGAGCCTTGACGTAGTACGACGAGCAAACTGTTCGCCTCTGAGGTCACGTTGACCGATTCTATCAGCCATATTACGGGCATGCTACAGACGACTTTGACAAACATGGCGTTCTACTCTCTACGGGTTAACAGACCGCATCCCCATTTTTAGACAAGGAAAGGAGACCTCTGAGGACTGCGGTTTGGTGTCTTCATGGTGTTGTTTCCATCATCAGTGCGCCAAAAAGCCGGATGAAAACGAGGTGTTTGTGAAGAGCATCGAGTTGCCGCTAGCATGTCCTGATATCCGACTCTTTTTCTGCTCTGGGACTGGGAGTGTCAGGGCGAGCCGTGTGGCGCATTCACTGCGGTTCATCGGACATCAAGGGGTTAAAGTAGCGGGCCTAACCATCCGGAGTCTATAACTCGGAAAAACGGAATCCTAATGACATTCTCTGTGACGGTGCAGTGAACATTTCTTTTAATTAGAATAAATGGCGATCTCGGGAACCTGAGTTTTACCATCCTGACGTTTCAAAAGCAAACAAGCTTCCATCCTCGGAGGTGAGTGTGATATTGCACCTTACAGTATTTATAAGTGGGTGAAAGTCATGCCAAGACGGCTTTTTTACCTATGAAGTCTGGGCGGCAGGGAGGATGGAAGCTTGTTTGCTTTTGAAACGTCAGGACAGAAAAACTATGGTTCCCGAGATCGCCTTTTCTTCTCATTTATGTCCGGGGAAGCGCATCTTTGCTCCTATCAGCAATTTCTTTAAATATACAAATCACATCCATGAATACCTTTGCAATCGAAAGTATACAATTGTATCAGTCTCCCCAAATTACCATATAGGGACGTTTTTCCAAGTCCGACGATATGGTCTGATGGGCGTTTTCTTAAGGAAGATGACTAAAGAAGGTATTTTCTGGTAGAGGGTCGCTCCCCGATCGTGTTGCGCAACTCACTCGTCTCGTTATGCCTTACGGACTCTCTCTCTCTCTCTCTCGAGCCCAACCAGCAGCCGCATAGCGGGGCATGATATAGACAGAATAGCATTACCGACAAAGACAATACAGACTGGAATGGCCGTTTCTGGCTTATAAACCGTCGTCAGCCAGTCATACCCTACCCCGAAATGTGTAACACCTGGGGCTTAATGCCGCCAGCAGTTGGTTAGAAGTCCAACGCCTCTAACCATTGAGCCACGGGATCGTTATCTCTGTCGGTTGCGATCGGAACATACAGTCGTGTTACGGTATCTTTTCTCGCTTACTCCGTTGAGTCCTGCCTAAGCCCTCAGACAAAGTCTCCTCTCGTTGTGTTCAATGAGATACGAATTGAGAAGTGATTATCTGAAGAATAGTGTTGCGCAGCTCGATGCTTCATCCACCGCCGATTCTGGCCCACCTTGACGAGGTTTGGCGTGGAAGCCACCTTTGTCAGTGTTTCCGATGAAGAGAAACAAATGAGTATCAGCGTGTCCTGATATCCGACCCTCTTTGTGCTGTGAGGCTAGGAATGTCAGATGGGGACAATCTGGTCCTTAAGCACAACGCAGTAGAGCCGGTTGCTCGAAAGAGGAGAGATATACCACTGTCGCTACGCCCAGTCACCTAGCTGTTATAAGTACCTACCTCCGACATCATAGGAGAAGTCTTGTGGCCCCGGCAAGCGAATTATAGCCCCAGTCAGAATTAAATCGGCTTTAAACTTGCCGGAGTACTCTGAGCCATCTCAGGGATACATTCGCACGCGATGCACGGCGCCGACACTGACAGCGAGACTGTTTTTGACCACGCTTCCGTGAGGTCTGGGCTGCAGCTAAGACCACGTGTGGTCGAAAAGGCATGACTTGCGAGAAAGTACAGCGCCAAGCGTCGGCATGGCTGTCAGCGCTGCGACAAAAACCTCTCGCTATAACGGTAAGAGGATTTTAGCAGTTCAGCAGATGAGTCGTTGTCGTTTCAGCTGGCGGCCACCGGGCAGAAATAAGACACGATTGGGCATTTTTTGACATCCGACCACCCGCAGCGTTGTCGAGGTGGATAGCAGTCCTCCGTCCCTCTCTCTACACAGGCTAGGATCCCCTTCGACTCTGCACGCCTACTCTATCAAAATATTTGTTGGTTGGACCTTGCCGGCTACTCGAATGCGACACCTACCATCTACCGCCTGCCTGTGCAGACTCTGAATTTCTCATTTCTGCGAAAATCTTCACGATTACTCCCCTCACTATCCAACCCTAACCCACTGGTAGTCCTGCTCATGCATACAACATTGGCTTAGCACTGTCAGGTTGCGTGGTCGTCCTCTCATACAAGGAAGGTAACACATGATTTTGGTATTTAAGCGTTCACTGTTCGAAAGAAAGTCCAAAATTGCATCGGGCTGGTCTTCACTCGCGGTCTGTTTGACGGTTCTAAAATCATCTCGGTCTACTGCTGAGACATGTTGTTCTAGCATTAGATAACTGTTGAAGGCACCAATAGTGATAAGCGAGAACAAGAATACGGACCGTACGGATTATTTGCGGATCTACAGCATATAAACCTATCAGATATAAAGGTTTGTCAAACTTGTGCATTGTCTTTTCGATTAGGAAGGGGTATTTAGGTGGGGTTGTAATACTGATTCGCATGTGACATAACCCGGAGATATTGCGGTTACGCCAGGGTGCCGGCTTTTGCAGGAAATGACTACTTAGTTAGTATAAATTTTCCAAATTCATTTTCAACATCGCTGTAGGTTCAAATGTATTTTATCGAATTCAAGCACAAAAATTTCTTTTTTGTACTCCTTTAGTAGTACTTAAAATTTATACTTGAAGATAGGGCTGTGTCGATTTTAAATGCTCATAATTATTGGGACTTATAAGGCCCTCAAATTCGTAATCGGACAGCAATTATCTACCCATTTGTTAACGTTGCGTGTGAATCATACATCATGGTCCACGTTCTTTGCAAAATACTATTAGCTCGATATAATATCATAGGGAAATGTTTAATACTTCGAACAGAGAAACTATACAGCATGGAGTTTTGAATTCCACACGCAAGCGCAAGTGAAGGCCGGTTAAAAACTATTCGGAAACTTAAAAATATCTCTTCTTCTAGTATAGTCTTTAAAGAAGGCGTAATTCGCCACAACATGGGCAAAAAAGAACACTTTTATGTATGTTTACTAGAAAAGACGTTGAAGGTCGTAAGGACTAAAAAGCAATTGGAAATGTTTATAATCAATAGTCCGTCCTTTTGTTATTATGTTTAATTCTCACGGGCGGCCAGGAAGAAGCCTATTCAAGGGGGGGCATCCTGACGTGACTGAAAACCTTGAGATTGTTCTAAACAATAGTCAGTATTACATCCCCACCTAGGTGTTCCTTTCTATTACACAACGCATTTAAGAATTCAATTAGCATTCCATGAGGTATGCCAGGTATTGTAGCTTGCTAGCGTCCGTAGTAAACAGGCCAGGCTTTTATTTTGACGACATTTGACAGGCATCATCGATGGTAAGTCGACGAGGTGGGTGCACGAACCGGGACGTTTTGGTGAGCAGGGAAACGCCCAACAAGGCCTGTCCCGGAGCTTGCACATGTGAGCCAGCTTTGTTGCAAAATTCTACTTAACTCGCAATCAACTCGGGCTGTTTGGCTCACTAGGTAATTAATTCATTTACCAATTTGATCCATTTTTAGGAAGAGAAACTGGTAGTAATATACTGCCGCGGATATATTTCGCTTATTTGGGCCATTACTCCGCCTAACTGAACCCTGATGATTGCCCCAAGTCCGAATTCAAGAATGCAGTGTCGAGGAAACAGTTCGTGTTTTGGGCAGAGGAGCAGACGGTATGTTGGTCAGATATCTGGTCCAGTTGTCCGCATGGGCATGCGCAGAGAGCTGTGTGAACACGATAGTGGAATGCCGAAAATGTTGATGACTCTTGATCCTGTGAGAAAATCTGGTGGTTCAAGCTGGCTTACCCAAGGGGTGGACTGTGCGGCAGCAACCGTTTGACGATGGATGGAGGGGGGAGGGCGAAAGTAGCAACTCTGGCGCCCAAGCGATAATTTGATGGCCGCCGATCTGTCGGCTCGTTACTCACAGAATTATTTGCACACAAACGGAAGACTAATTAAATATTCTAAAATAGTCGGAGAAAATTGTTCCATTGTACCAAATGAGAAATTATCGATCTGATAATCATCGTCGCCAGCGGGCAGCTAACGTAGGCATGTCAGCGTCTGAAATCGAATGTGTAATATACCAGTAAGACAAGGCGTGGGGAGTGGGTGTTGTTCAAGTGACGCCGCAGAGCATATTTAAGCGCAGAGGTGAAGGTAAGGAGCAGGGTGTGAGAAAGCTTTTAGTCAGTGGTTCTTTGTTGTGACTCCGGATAATTGGTTTCCCTGGCAAATCGGTCCGCACCGTTTTAATCCAATGTGGACCGATTAGCCGAAGTAAACTATGTCACTTTTCGGATGAATAAAACCAAAGTTTTTGTTCAAACTCAACATGTCCAGGTCGCTCTGGCTTTCTCCAGTAAAAGGCAGTCAGATACCTCCGTGGAACGGCCATACGCTGCCAATTCACTCTGGATCCATGTATCAAGTATCCATTATCTGTCTAGACCCGCCTGTGTTCAAACAATTCGATCATTTAACTCTCGCTTCACGAGATCGCGTAGACAGCTCAAACGAGACTTTGCATTTCATGTGAAAACCGCAAAGAAAATAACAAAATAGGTTGGACCACACTTTTCGCGTAGATGAAATATACCTATTCAGGTTCCAAAGGTTTACTTAAAGTTAGAAGCAAGTTTATTGAAAACGACTCCACAAATTATCCAAATGAAGACATAATTCTATTTGGAAATGTATTTTGAATGAATGTCAGAAAATCTGTTATTAGACTTTACACATTCTTTAATATGGCAAATATGAGCTTTATAAATGAAAGTCACCTTACAGGATTTAGGGTTCCCTTAGAAGACGACGAGGTATATTTGCATGACCATTTGCTTTGCGGCTTTTGAGCCTTTGGTCGGATATCTAATGGCATTGTTATTTAGAACGAAGTTCCAAAACCTCGTCTCTTCAGAATAAAAATAGCGCAACGTAAAGAAAACGCTTCATGCTCTGTTAAAGTATGAACAACAGGGCTTAGTGAAAGATTGTGTTTTCACGCATTTCCTCTAAACCCTCACGCCAAAGACCCAACACTGGGTCACATCCATCCCTTGAATCAGACAATCACGGCTGTTTTAACTTGTTCGGGTGCATTTCCATGGGGACGGCTCCCAGCTTCAGTTAGTAAAAATATGCATTTTGCTAGGACACGGGAATACGGATCCCTCACATTGTGGATGACGTGTACTAAATTTGATTTGGGGTTAGTGTAAGTGTTAGGATGATTGTCAGTGTAAGGAACGTTTAGGTTGGAGTTACGGTTAAGAGGATTAGTGTTAGAAGTAGAGTTAGGATTAAAGGAATAAGTACCCGTGCGAACTTAGGGTAAGATCATCTGCAGTAAGGAGGGGAGTTCATATTCTCGTGCCCAACCCAAAACTATCATCTCAGGAAACAAAAGATTACGATGATAGATAAATCTGTAGGACGCAAGCTGGTTGGAAATACGCATCAATTCCCAACTTAGTGACCATACGGAAGGGCGTATGTAATAAAGTGTCGTGAGAGGTGCTTCACAACTGCGTACGCGAATAAATAGTTCGTAATCGCAATACGTCTACTGTTTAGGACAGACAGTGACCAGGTGTATTCTTAAGTCCTGGTTAACTGAGACTTGCACTGCCATCCAAATAGCCTTGGAACCTCCATATCTTTAACTATTTCAAACGTCATTCAACCTATTTGGGGTAGAATAAGTTGAAAAAACATCAAAACAGTGTGCTAAACAGCAATTTCACTAAAGCACGAACCCGAATTAAGGAATGCCATTCTGATAGTACAAACCAATCATGCGCCTTCCAGCATTTAAACCACGGGAATTCTAATACAGACAGAAAAAACCTATTCGTAGTAGTAGTAGTCGTAGTAGTAGTAGTAGTAGTAGTAGTAGTAGTAGTAGTAGTAGTAATAGTAGTAGTAGTAGAAGTAGTAGTAGTAGTAGTAGTAGTAGTAGTAGTGCTAGGGTGTCAGAAGTAGATATATCAGATATGGGCTGCCCTAAGAATGTAATAGAGGCAGTATAGAATGTAAGCAATGAAAAGGGACTTGCACGGAGTAAAATGCACTCGCATATAAACAATTTTTTCAATACTTTGCGCTGCTGTAGTTTTTTTGATCAAGACTTTCCAGTGCCATGGAATCTTTGAACATCGACTTCTCTTCTTAAATCTTCTTAGAGAGCTGATTCATTCTATGTCACTATGGAAAAAAAGGTAAAAACTGTGCACTTCGTGGCCAACTGCTCTACTCCTATTTGTATCAACTTAAGTATTTGTTGCATCTCTCTACATATTAACATAAATCTGCGTGGGGCAAAGTCCCGCGTCCACCAGTGCTATATAATTGCTTATGCACGAATTCATATCTGAAAGTAAATTTAATTAGTGCCGATAGAAACGAAGAGGTGAGTTCTGGGAAGCAGCTTGGAAGGTGAAGATGTGATCGTTGAGAAAAGAGGTTTATTGGCCTCACGTGTGGGATTCACACTCGGATCCATCGTCAACGAGAGTCCTAGATAGGGATGATGGAGACGCAACGAGTGCTGTGCTTATAAGCCGCAGTCGCCACGTCACCACATGCCCACCATAACTGACAGCCTCCGCATTCATCGCTGGAGCTCGTAATTGATATAATGATTGGTGCTTAGTCTGAATCTAAAGCGTTAATTTCCGAAGTGTAATCACCATTGTGGATTATTGGCGAGATAGTGACTCGAAAAGTTGGTTCGTTGTCATTTCAATCTTCGTCTATCCGCACCCTCCTCCATGGCTAATTACTCTGCCCAAGCAATCTCTTAGCGCAGGCTATGGCGCCCGGCTGTCATTGCGCCTGCTGATCGACTGGGGGCCGGAGAACCATGACTTAAGCAGCCTGCGGATCTCGCGGTTGCCGTCTATTGATGAAATTTCCGCCTCTTCAAACTTAAAGGTTTGACCGGGCCCCATCGAATGAACCGCGACGTAAGAGTTAGCGTCTTTCACCCTCACTGCCGCTGCACGTTCGGCCATTCGCGTCCACAGTAATCACTCGGTTTTGCCAAAGTATTTGCCTTGTCTGCAACCGCCCCAAACATAGTAAATGACTCCATACGTCTCCTGACATGGTGGTGGGCTTTTCGGCCTCTTGACTTGGCGTCTGATAGCTGCCCGCGGTCCGTGTGCAATTCCAACTCCAAGCAGTGTGAGCAGGCGGCTGATGGCTTCCGAAAAGTACGGTTGCACCCCTTGTGCCTCCATCATGCCTATCTATGACTGTCTCTGATGATGGGCTCGAGTAAAGATCCGGAACATCAGGCCAATCAATCTCTCGCCTCAACAATCGCATCTCCGACTAAATCTAGTTTTTTTTTATCAAAGTCTCCTATGTAACTTTTTAAATTGTACTTACCCATTTCCTGCCCTGAATGCCGAATCAAAAAGTTGTGGCAAGGACTTGACTCTATATGAGCGAAGGTTTTTGCATACTGGCCCGTAGCCCGACACTCATGAACAGAAAGAACGGAACGGATAAACCAAAATCTTCCTACCGATACCGGGCCAACATTCTGTCCACGATCAGCCACTGAGGAAAGGTATTTATGTCTGCTTATATCCAGGCATATAGAACGCGTTCTGTGTGCATAGGGGCTTGTTGACGTCCTAAAACACTGCGTCCAGCTGACCAAAACAGTCGTTGGCTTGAGAGGGCGGGGGGTAGGGAGGTTTTTCAAAATGCTGACCCTGTGCATCGTGCAGCCAAACATCCTCTGCCTTATGAATGATGCTGATTGAGCATGCAAAATAACTCCTATCTACTTCAATAATGTATGAGAATCGGAAAGCCTCTTCTTAAGAACACGCATGGATGTTAGAACTTATTTTAGAGAAAATGCATGACATACTGCGTGCAAACCTTAGGATCGGGTAGAATCACGGGTTTTGTTTCAGAGTAGACTAATGCAAGGGAACCTTTAAAACAGCAAAAAGCCTCCTTCCCTTAAAGATCTTCTTTAAGAAAACGCGATTTCCCAGAAAGGGAGCAAAAGAAGGGGGTTTCGTGCATTTATCTTCTGAACACTCAACTGAAGGCAAACATTCATTAATAATTAGCTGGAGATGTTTGAAACCACATAGATTCTGACGACCCAAAAATATTCAGGCCGTTTTTCTGAAAGGAGATGGAATTAAAGGTCACTGTGCCGCCGCATATGAAATTTCACATTCTGTTGCACACATTAAGTTTTGCAACGTCACGACTCTACTTCTTTCCGCTATTGGGCATGTCAAAGAACGCCATCATTGGCTCATGAGGTTTGGAGTATACTACTCTCCATCAAATTATGATTGCTTGATAAGTGAACAAAATAACCGCGCGCGTTTATTTACTCACAATTAGTTGAGATAGTTTAAATGGTTACTAAAGCGGATAAAGCTTTCCGTCCAAAATTTTCTCCCGAAATTAAAAATAACAGTTATGTGAGAGGACGCATGTTGTTTTGATGGGAACAAATCATATCAATTCGCGGCATGTCGGGTAACTGTAGGGAGGGGGGTGAGAACAAAACTGACAGCATAATGCCTTCAAAAACCGCGTAGAGACCACGTTTACTCGCCGCCTAGATGCCCTAGCAAAGACATCGAATGCGCCCATTGGAGCACTCACGCAAAAACGACAGGTGACAGGAGCCCGCTGCATGAATCCGAGGCGGTTTTGTGACATTCTATCTCGGCAGATTATCTCTTGCGGTTGAATCCTCTCGCAGACAGTTGACTACCAATTGCTCTGGCGACAAGAGAGACAGGATTCATTTGGCCCGGCTCTTCAAGTTGGTCTTAGTGGTGATTATTTTTTAAAAAAACGGACTGGATTCGCGTTGAAATAGCTTTATCGGTTCTATATTTGATTTGGCAGTTGCTAAAAGGCAATCTTCACCTGCTTACGAAAAAAGGGTAAGTCTGGAAGACTGTTTGATGTCCTTTGTTTGAAAACACCAACCGAGATGGTAAGAGGTAGAAAAGGAGGGCTACGATAAGTATAATATTTCTGCCTCTAACGATGGACTCCAACGTGTGGCAGAGCCGAGGGTTAGTAGGGTTCTTATTACAGCCTTCGAGTCAGTTTCCTTTGTCCAACATATAGTGTTCAATTGAGCCCATCAGATGGTGGCGATGGTGCTTTTCGAGGTGGAGAGTCTAGTAGAGGCATTTGGTGCCGTAATTACCGGTGGAACCGTCCAGACGTAATGCTTTGTCGGTAATGGTACTCTGCCCACGGAACGTTTGCTGAACTTGATTCCTGACTGCCATGCACTTCGAATTTGATATATTTACATATTTTGACCAATTTATCCAAAATGCGACAAACTGTCTCTTATTTCATTTCCAGGACACTGTATAGAGACATATTCATAAAAAGTCGAGGGGGCAGTGCATGAAGTCATCTAAGTTATTTTCATTTATCGTGTCGGAAAATTGATAGTCTGGCGCTATCATTTGTTTATCCTGAACAGTAAGTAGACCTGAACTGCCAATAAGCAATCGAATAAGGCGAGGAAGGCAAGCAGGTCAGAGTTTAATGATGTCTGCAACGTAAATACCTCCTTTCGAGCTGCAGACTGTTCTACTGATAGTTTGACCGTCTCAAACGACGATTTCCACCGTGCTCTCCGCAGCGTGGCGGGTGCCGTGACGGTGACATGCGCGCAAATTAGTTTATAATGACGTCAGACTTTCACGGCACCTACCTTACTCTCTCCGCACTCTCCGTCCTGAAAGAAGGACAGAGTTGGTAGTCTTTCGAGCCGAGGCTTTTTGGTGCACTGAAACAGTTCATAAGCGCGTCAGATTGTATATAATGTGGAGTACGCGCTGAATGACATGAATACGGCGGCTCCGGAGACGAACTCACGCTTTCTTCCCTCTCCAAGGCACCAGTCCACTGCCGGAGCTAACACAGCTAGGCAGTCCGTCTGTGCGTGTCACTCGCGACCTGGTCCCCCCACATAACGCTGCCGAGATTTTATGCAAAGGGGAGGGGTTGAGCGGACTCACATGTGTCAGAGTGCTATGAGGCCACATGAAGAATGCCGCCTATTCTATGCCTGTGGCGGGTGATGTGAGAGGAGTTTGAATGTGATTTTTGCGCTGGTGAGGAGATGTGTTGTCCTGGTGTTTGGCGCGCAATGACTTATTGCAGATTCAGAAGACCAGTTAGCAACAGTTAACAACATGTCAGTAACCAGAGAAACCGATTTAAGCTCATCGTCGAGGATATGAGGGAGAGGGTGGTAATAACAGTCAATTCCAGAGACGGGATGAGAGCCCAAGGGCACGGAGAGTTGCATATTTAGTCGACTTTTGACCACGGTAGGTGCGGGGCCTGAGCGTGGTTCTTCTGCGCGCACAAGATCGGTTTTCGTAACCTGATGGTGGCCGCTTCTGCTGTTGCTATCAGGCGTTGACCCAGCAACTTGGGGTCCACATTTTCGCCCTCTGGAACAGCGCTGTCAGAAAAACCGTTCTGTACGTCTCAAGTTTCCTGTTATTTTGAAGTTCGCGACAGTTCTAGACCTAGGACCTAAGACCTAGATGATTTCTGAGATCCAGTGGGCTGCTTCGTCATCGATCTTGACATTCCTTGAAATTGCACTCCGGTGGTATGTTAATTTTCCACACTGATATAAGCTGGAGTCAATCGACGATGATATGAGGTTCCCTGTATCCCGCTTTGGGCGTCGGCTGCTACATAACAACCGTCTTCTCCGTCAGTTCGAAGTTGGAGCAACCAGAGACGAGGGGGTTCGCACTCCGTTGCATGTTTTTCTCCGATGTGGCATTAAGCGCGCAGTAATCCGCGAACAATAGATCATGGATGTTGGCCTTTGGTACCCTAAAAGGTGCTTTCAGGCGACGAATTTTAAATAATTTTCCGTCTCTTAGGAATCTGATGTCGATCCCCGACCGCTCCGCCCGGTAGGCACGGTTTCGAAAAGCCCTTTATATAAAAACGCCTGGGTAACAATCGGGAGATGGCACCCCAAAAAATCCGCCTAACCAAAGCAGTCTGTCTTTCGGGAAAGGTGGTAATAGGAGTTTTGTATGTGGTGGCTGGTCGAGATGTACGATACTAGCCGACGGAAAGCCTTATTTGAACAGGTGAATGATCGAAGTTGGTCCGCTCTCCGTTCCGTTATTACAAAATGGGTCGCCAAATGCAGTATAGTGGTAACGGACGAGTGGAAAGCGTAGAATCGTCTTCCCTCAGAAGGTTATCTACATTTCTCTGTTAACCACTCAAAGAATTCCAAGGACCCTGCCACCGGACGGCACACCAATGCCATTGAGGCATATTAGAGTAGACTGAAAAGGAAACTCCACGATGGAGGTCCTGTATGTGGACCAGCTGTGTGGGCTCACATAGACGAAGTATAGTATCGTCTTTGGTTTGGCCTCAATTCCATGTCTTTGACAAATGCCTGGGAATTGTTCCTGTCCCATATTGTGCAGACTTATCCTATTTAAAATTGATTTTGTTTTGTAATAAACCGTCATAATGCGAATGTATGCCGTATATTCAGGTGTACGTGTGTAACGATGGGGGAGGTTGGGTAACAGCGACCATCGTCCATGTAACCTCCTGCGATGTTTGTTCGGCCAGCCCATGTCAGGCCGTCGGGGAAAGTCGAAGTAGTGCGTGAAAGTAGGTCCGCATTTGCTGATGTAGCCTAAAGGCGTTTGAGCCCACTGTTAAAGGTATTATTTCTAGGTAACGGATTTTTTCGGTGCCATCTCCCGATTGTTACCAACGCCTCTGTTAGGCAATCAACTGAGAAAACTGAAAACCGTAATGTATTCACTGGTGTTTCAAGGGCGTCCTAAATATATCAGATTCTTATGAAACCATGTCGGAATCTATACTCAAACCACATAATTTTAATTGACCGCCACATTTCATTTTGCACAATTTCTTTGAGGGTATATATATGTAAAACTTCATGAAAGGTCGGTGTCTAAACGTTTTTCTATGTATGCTGTTTGTTTTACTCAGTTATTTGCTTGGACAGGTGTTACGTGCTTCTGAAATTATAGTTCACTCGTTTGACATAATTTTTCGCGTTTCCGACATCGTCTCTTTTCTAACCAACGTAATATTACCTTTACTACTTTTTTCCTAGTTTCACTAAAGACCGTTTGTTACTAATAGGGGAAATTCGGTCAATGAGATCGGGCTCGATTTCCGAGCGATAAGATATTTTTTTGTTAAACTACGCACATTCCACGAGTTAAGTCACCCACTGTAAATGCGAAACGGTGCTTGCAAAATACGTAAACGGCGTAGGGGCCAGTGAATTGATAGAACAGCGCGATAAAACTACCCGAGGAGAGATACAACAAATCCCTGACAACAAGATTTCAAAAATTTTAGGTTCCTTCTCCGTAGCCTCACAATGAGACTACCATCCCTGAGCAAACGGTCTGATAAATATACACTCTTTAACCCATTATCTGTGTCAGTCACCCAGCCTTAATTTGGGATTTCCGAGAAATTTTGACTGAGTCATTGCTCGTCATTGCACTTCTAGAGCTAAGTAATGTCTCCGATCTATCTGACAAGTGCTGCGCAAGCCAGTAAAAGTGGGTGTCATATCTCCCACGAGTCGTGGGGAACTCCAATATGCCTATGAAACAAACTGCAAGGACGTAAATGCAAGGTTGGGCGAAAAGGCGACCATCGAACGCCTTAGCATTACTCGTTTCCGTAGGATTGCTGGGGGAGACATGATAGAGTCCGGAACAGTTGCTTTTTCAGCCTTCCCTGAAGGCAGCTTTACTTCCTTTATAGAAATCTATGAGAAACAGTCGATTTAAATGGTTAGGAGTTTGTGGACTTGCTGTCATCAACCAAACACTCAATCCTTTGTCAATTTTGCATGTGGCGACACACTTGGTGATCGGACCTTGTAAGCTTTCGGCTGGCCTCATCTATCCTCAGGAAACCCCAATTGAAGGAATTACATCGGAGTGCATCCGTTATAACAACGAATCTCCCGAGTACGTAGCAACAGCAATTTCGCAAAACATGGGCAGACTGCCCATTCCAGTAAACAAGACAAAATCATCACAAAATATAAAGTTACTTGTAAAAATAAGGTATGGACGTGGTTGACAGGCAGTTAAAAGGAGTGAAGATGTATGGCGGTCCTGAAGCTAGGCCGGTTTCGGCCCTAGCGTTCGGTGCAAACCACAAGGGCTTTACGTGACACAACGACGCGCATACTTTCCACAACCACACACACACACCTGCAGTCTGTGAATGGCAAACAAAGGGGTCTTATCAGTTCTCCGGCCTACTTGACGTTTCAGAAAAAACTCCTGCTCCGCCCCAACTTCTGACGGACTCCATATTATGCCCTCATGACAGTCAAAGCTGAATGACTGTTGGCGGCATTGCGAGGCAACGAGGAGGGGAGGGGAGTCCAAATGGGACCGTTATCCTTCTTGTACCAAAGGGACGAAAATTACTTTCAGAGGGTTTTCTTTCATTTCCCGCGCTCTGTGGTCATAAAAGGTGCAGAACAATTAGACGAAAACACTTTTTTTCTGTTGGCTCCTCGGATTTTGCGTCCTCCGCCATTTTCTTCTGTAGGAATATGCACCTCGGCAGCAGAATAGTGTCTGTTTAATCAAATATGACAAGCTAGCGATATGGGAGTGACTTTGGTGTGGAGAGAGGAATTTTTACTGGCACAGTAGAATTCTTTTCCACTAAATAAAGTACTTCAAACAGAATACTCTGAGATGATCGAGTATCATAGAGCGTGTTTCTTAATTAGATGGAGAAGAAGAGTCAAATGGCTTCGCACAGTTTTGACTATGTTCAGGAAAGCGACAAATACGACGCAAATACTGAACTTCAATAGCAACCACCCGATCACTCACAAACGCAGTTGCGTAAGGGCGCTATACTGGCGCGTTGAGACGTACTGCAGTGAAATGGAAGACAAGGTTGCTGAATTACAACATCTTCGACGGGGAATGAGAGCCAATGGTTTCCCGCGCAACTTTGTCAACCAGTGCATACGAAAAGGACACCAGAGACCAAATCCAACCGCCCCCAAATTTTGGCGGGCTCTTCCGTACGTGAAGAACGTCTCGGAAGCCGTCAGCCGTCTTCTCACTCCACTTAGAGTTGGGGTTGCACACAGGCCGGAAGCAACCATTAGACGCCAAATCATGAGGCCAAAAGACCCGCTGCCACGGCAGGAAACGTCTGGAGTCATTTACCGGATCTGGTGTAGTTGCAGACAGAGCAATTATGTCGGAGAAACTGGGAGATTACTCCGTACGCGAATTGCCGAGCACGCAGCAGCAGTGAGGCGGGGAGACGCTAACTCTCAGGTGGCGGCACACTCGACGGGACCCGGCCATATTTTCAAATTTCAAGAGGCCGAAATCCTCGCAAGGGGTGACAACCGCGTGAGTCGCGAGCTGCTCGAGTCATAGTTCTCAGGCCCGCAATCCATCAACAGGCACAATGACCTCCCCTTACCCAATACCGTATTGCGATTTCCCTTGACAGGAGAATCAGTCACGTGGGGAGGGCGCGGGCGAGCAATCATCACGGTGACAGTGAGCCAGTTTGCCGAGCAATCGTCACACCAGCATCCAGCACGGATGACGAAATCGCGGCCATTAACGACTCGGACTCGGACCGACAGGCCACCACCGCATCAATTACGACCCCAGCGGTGATTGCGAGAACTGTTAATTGCAGTGCGCATACGGTCCCACGGCAGCCACGTGCTATAAATACTGCACTCCTGGTGCCACCTTCACCTGTATCTGCGAATGTCTCTGATGATGGATTCGAGTGACGATCCGAAACGTCAGACAAATAAATTTGTTGTTCCAGTGATCGCATCTTCATCTTCTATGTTCCCCCTGTTCTCTACAGTGGCGTGAGGGCAGAGATGGTGCCTTGCGCGTGAATTAGTTTATATTGAGAATAGACTTCCGCAGCATCTATCACCCTCTTTTTCCACCCTCACCTGGACCCGGTGTCAAGACACAGTCAAGAAGACTGGGAGGGGGAGGGAACGCAAGGGGTTGGCGCGGCCGGAGCCGCCCTTGGGCGTGCTGCCACATCCTACTCGCACAGTAAAAATAACAGACAATCTATCAAGAAAAAATCAAGGTATACTAAAAAGTCATAACGTGAAAGCCTGATCCAACGGTTGAGCATTTATAGATAACTGTAATTATTGAGTTAAAGGCTTCAAAGTAGTATATGAAAGTTTAAGAGAACGCAAAGGCGGAACAAGTGTTACAACTGCAACTTCAGTTACTTGCACCCGATTTTTGACCAGAACGGGGTTGCCTTCTTGCTGCAGAAAATTTCAAATGGCGATAAACTTAGATTGACTACAAACGGCTTAACGATTGTCATGATTAAGCTTGTACTCCAACGTGGCATACAGTGGCTGTTTAAAGGCCCATAACAATCCAATAGAAGATGCTTGTTAATCGCATGCGCAGAGAACAACTGTTAATTATTGCTCAAATATTCTTCTGGGAAGAATGAATAGCGCCAGCATTAATATGTAACATATCGCACCAGCATTCGTATTGTTAGCAAAAACAGATGAATATCGCAGGGAAAAGCGTAACATAATGAAAATGAGGGTTGGTATCGCATTTTTCTAAGTTCTCTGTCTTCGATTACTATAATTCAAAGTATTTAGACAAAAAACCAGGGATTTTGTTTTACTCTCCAATGATAGATAAAGAAGCCAGAGCGGTAAAGTTCGGAGCGAGAACTTTTGTGATAAATATGCACTTAAAAAATGCTTTCCCATGCCACTTATGTGAAAATGCATAAACACTCTAGGATTGAAAGACTTCTGGTATTTCATACCGTCAAACGCTTGCTTATTGGGCTTATATAAGGCAGAAAGACTGCTAAAAAATTAAACACGCCTGTACTGGCTCTTTGCCCCTCCCCTTTTAGAACACATATAAGAGAAAATAATATTCGTATTGTGGATTTCTTGACAGTCAGCGTTACAAACTATTTGACCGTCAAGTACCCTAGCAGATTAAGAAATTTTGCTGACATTGAGTAATCCATTTGAGGCAAAAAGTGCAAGAATACAAAATGAGTCCGAGTAAAGTGTTTAGAATAGGTGAGAATGAAGTAAGTACTGTACTTTCGCATTCTCCTCATTCTTTATTAATTTAATTCAAACTATGTAAGCATGCAATAGACATCTGTAGGCAACCTGCCCGTTAATAGACGCACACTAGTACATTTTTAAAACCCCGTATGCATGCCATCGATATAATATGAAATCTCACCCTGCCCTATCCTATTTCAGGCATTTATAAAGACGGACCTTGGTCGAGTAGACGTTGGCACTCTTGGTGTTTTGGGAATTACTTGTCGGAGGTATACCAAGCATTGGACTGAGATCGGGAGATGCGAATGACCCCGGCAGGCATCTAGTGATAAGTGAACTTATGGAATTCTGAGCGACACGGCATGGATAAGTCAATCTCCTGTAGGCCTGCAAAACCGATCTTGGGAGTGAATGCAAATCACAGTATCACCATAACGCGCCAACCACTAACATCCTTATCGCAATATGCCAGGCAGATCCCCAAACACGAACGCAGCGTTCATCGACTTCCACAGTTGAGACACCCATTCTTCCACGTAGTTCTTCGTACTTCGGTCTCCAAATCCGGACTCACTGGACACGCGAAATCGTGACATAGCAGTACAGATAACTTTGTTCCATTCTCGAGAACGTCAAGTACAACCATGCATAGCCCACTATGAGCGGACTCGTAAGTGGTTTCCTCTCAATCATGGCACTTGAGTCGGTCTGCCTGCCCTTAAACCACGTTTGTCTTATATTCTCCTTACAACTATGGTAGAGGATAGAAAGCCACTTACACTATATAAGGCGAAAGGTAATATGAGCTGATTACAACACATGTGTCTCAGCAACCTCCTGTGATCTCATATGGTGAGTTTCGTTGAATGATGGCTTTCGGGAAACAACCGACAATGAGGTGCTGTTGTATTTTGGTCGGACGATCCTACTTCTGATGATTCTGGGTTCATTTAAATGCTGGGTTGTTTAACATTTTTATTTACCGCCCCTCCACATCCCAACTGTATGCTATATTCCTCCTTTATCCCCCTTCTGTCACACACCGTGACAACTCCAAATGAAAAGTTGTTCCGTGGAGTGAACAAACCACCGATCTCTTGGTTTGAACGGGCCCTGCGGTAGGTCTGTGGCGGTCAAGGATTTGAGATCGACTTAAACCACGCACAATAAGTTCGTTTCGTCTACTGTCAGAAATCAGGGAGCTGTGAGGACTAGTTTATTCTGTACACAGGGCAGGTTGCCGTAAGTTGGCGGTTTGCTTGCAACAGAGAAAAGCGTCCGTTCACGGAGAGCGTCAGTCACGGTGTGTGTTGTTTACGCGGGTGTGAGTGTCTAGGTCAGCAGGAGGGGGTGACCGGCTGAGTGTTGGTTGTGTGTTGTTTACGCGGGTGTGAGTGTCGAGGTCAGCATAAGGGGGTGACTGGCTGAGTGTTGGTTGTGTGATTGGACAAATTAGGGGAAGAATGGAGGGCGCATACTCACGACGCCTCACGGGAATCAAGCCAGAGCGTTCGACGCGCGTTAGGTGATACTAGTTTGTGAGGGCAGCCGGGAGTCACTGCAGCTGGACAGGAGGGGCCCCAGTTCTAGCCGGTGTGGGTGGTCGTGTGTCAGCGGCCTGTCAGTGCTTGTCACGGCCATCGACCGACAAAACGGAGCCGGAGAAAAGGGGGGCTGGAGCGGCTGCTACAGGTCCAGCAAGTCATCACGGGGGCGAGCTACTCGCTCATTCCTAATGTACAGCATAAGTACACTTTTAAAGTTTACTGGGGGATCCATAAGGATAACCGAGGTTGAATTTTTCGTTAACCATGCATAAAAGAACATTTGTACTCGCACAAAACCGTCCTCCTCCATAGGTGTTCGTTCTGGAAGTCCACTAACTACTGGCGTGTGGTTGCGTTTTGAAATAAAACACTAGATGGGTCCCAGGTCGCCATCTACGGAAACAGTTTCCCCTGAAAATATACTACATCGTTAATACCTTCCAAAAGACCTTCTCCTTCCATGGTTTTGATGCCTCTTGAGTGCAAGGAGTGACTCCCCCTTCTAACAAATTACGAAATCTCACGGCGTTCAGGGGCATTTGGAGCAACCAGCAGGCTTCACCCGAGCTGGAAATCACAAACAACATTTCAGAAGATGATGATGCGATCACTGGGACAAGAAGTTTATTTGCCTGACGTTTCGGATTCTCACTCGAATCCATCATCACAGACATTCGCAGATAGAGGTGAAGGTGGCACCAGGAGTGCAGTATTTATAGCACGTGGCTGCCGTGGGACCGTATGCGTACTGCAATTAACAGTTCTCACAATCGCCGCTGGGGTCGTAATTGATGCGGCGGTGGCTTGGCGGTCCGAGT
>CACRXP010001092.1:149957-162476 GCA_902702965.1 Spirometra erinaceieuropaei | reverse complement strand
CCTCCTCCTCCTCCTCTTCAGTCCTCTCTCTTTCCTCGGAGTCCTCTCCCACCCACCGCTGTTTAATTTTTTAACTACAGGCAAAGATGGAGAACCTGGAGAAGCTGCTGGCCGAGACGCAGAAGAAGAGTCAACTCCTTGAAAAGCAGATCAGAGAGGGTCTACCGTCCATCGGACGACCAATGCTCAGTGAAAATGAAAGAAAACGACTGCGCGAGATAGATCTGCTGCGGGGACAGGTGAGTTATGCTTCCGGGTGAATCGGGACTTGTGCTCAGTTCTTCTTTTGGGTGAGCGGGGGAAGTAAGAGTACGCCAAGATGCGAATCAAGGCAACTGAGACCGGAAAGGTGGTTTTTGAATTATTGGCCATCACCAGTCAGCCATACAACGACTCTGGGTCTGGCGTTCGACAGTCCGGATGGTCTGACTAACGTGCATTTAAGCTAAAGTTCTATCACTGACCTGTTGGCTCACTACTCAAACGATGTGATTGCAAATATAAAGTTACACGACAGTGGCGTGCATCGCTGTACCCCTTATTGCAGAAGAACACTGGGGAGACTGCCTCAGGTTTGAGTTTCTCATGAACGTGACGTAAATAGTAATGTTCTCACGAACTAACGAGTTATATCTCACGAGCGCCTAGCCTTAAAGACAACAAGTAAAACTGAGCAGTGAATAATATAGAGACTTTGAACGTTAAGTAACCTGACAACAGAGCACGACAGCGGAGCACGCTAGCAAGTCGGGTCGTATAGGTGTGTTCTTAGTCGTAACGTTCAAACAAGCAATCCGGTCAAAGAAAATGGGACTAAATTATCAAAGGTAAATTAGTCCGATACTTCACCACAGACGATCGCATAGTGACGGCATCAACCGTATTGAGTCCTGCACTTAGAACAGCCGATCGACGCCATTCCCAGCCGACCAGTGAATGTTGGCCTCGTAGTACCTAGAATCAAGCAATTGTTAGTTTCCTGCTAGACGGTGAGTAACCGTATGCAACTACCCGAGTAAAACGACACATGAGAAGGGCAAGGTGAGCCGAAAAGTGCTGGGCTGACTGGTCAAATGACTGAGCGTTTCTGGTTTTATGGAGTGTCTCCAAGGCGCCGGACGTGGACCTGATTGTTTCTCCTGTTTGGAATTCGGAGGCTAAATAGCCCATTTACGATTGGGATTCCAGCTTCTCCGTCGATTGCAGCATGGACTTTTTTCCCTCTAATTGTGTCCTCAGGTCTTGTGCCTCCTAAACGGACCACTTGGTAGGTCAAAAGGTCTGCAAGCATGTGCTATGCCAGTATCAGCAAACCGCGGCTCTCGCAGCCTGGTATGCGCTGGCAGTTCTCCGACACCCGGTTCCCTGCAGGTAGACGTGCTTGCGCTTCCACTGGGTATATAGGTGATGGGCATGGCTGCCCAGTCATCATCCTCATCCTCTGACCCCTGTTGGGATGTTTTTGTTGTTGGCCAAGTGTATGTTGTGGACCAGGGGATATGGTGGAACGCCTAAGTGCGGGTTCGACTGTGCCATCCACCTGCGCCCCCCCGCCTCCGATCTTCTTGACTCTGTCTTGACACCGTGTCCGGGTGGGGAAGAAAGAGAGAGTGCGGTAGATGCATCGCAAGTCCAACATAACTTCAACTTAATTCGGGCGCAAGTCACCGTGCCCGCTGCTCCTTGCTGTGTAGCACACAGTGGACATCGTCGGAATCGACGGTCGAACCGTCGTCATCAGGTCTGCTGAGAAGACGTGCACAAGGCTGCAAGGACGGCAGCTGCGGCAGTGGATTGGTTCACTTTGACGTGAACGCGGGAGAAGCCAATTTTTGTAGACTGAAAGTGAACTGCCTGTCCCAGAGACTGGCAGGAATGCCCCAGATAGAGGTACGATACCAAAGAATGAGGAGGTAGATGCAATCATGCATGATACGCGTTGGGGCTATCACGCTACGAAACTTACTGGTCCCATTGTGCGTTAGGGCTCTCTCCCGAGCTAGGTCAGTAGCCGAACAGCGGCGCATGATATGGGCGAAACAACATTATCGACAAGGACAAGGAAGACTGAAATGGCCATTTCAAGCATATTAGCCATCTTCAGCCAGTTTTCAGCACATCCAGCCTGCGCACTGACTGCCCTGAAGTTGCTCGTAAGGCCAAATTGCAGAATTTTCTCGCTTTCACGAAGAGACCTCCAAGTGTCCATAAAAGCTGGTCACATATGCGGACCACTCGAAACACTTTGAGGAAAATGACCGTCAGATAGAAAAAAAAAATTCAGTAGGCGTATCAAGCGTACAAAACTGAGCAGCTTACCGTGAAACAAATAAGAGAAAGGAATGATACGAGTATCCTTTCCAAAAACACGACAGTGAATTGCTAAAGGCTTCAAAAATTAGTGGAACGTATACGCAGTACTTATGCAGGATTTTTTAAATCAAACATGACTTACCTGAGTAATGAAACGACTTCATGCGCCAAGTAGCCTGGAATAGCGTTCAACTGAAAGCAACAATGTAACAGTACTAACGCAAATTTCCTAATGTAAAAGTACACTTGGAAATTTCAGCCAACCCCCTCCCCCCGTGTTACGGCATTACAGAGACCTTCGCTGTGCGCTCGTATCTAAACCATATTTATCAAAATCAGGTCTAGAATCGGGCTTCATCACTCCATCTCCTGCTCTAGACAGGGCATAAGAACTGCGCTGAACAGTGTCCTTGTAACAGGCGCTATTGCGACGCTGGCTTTGTCCACCCGGCAATTGCTTTCCAGCATTTGACTGCCTCGATTAGTCAGTAAACAGGCGACCTTGAACAGTTGACATTTACTCGACTTCACATGTCCATGCACCTCACTGGGTCAGAATGGATCCGTTCTTATGTCTCTTGTGTCAGCATATGTTGTTTTTCGCATTACCCTACAGTTGGAGGAAAAGGATGAGATACTTGAGGATCAAGAGGGCCAACTCAGGGACATGAAAACCCGTCTCGAACGTGCAAGGAAGATGAATGAGGCAATGAAAACGCTCATTGACAAGGAACCGGCCGAGGTAAGCCTTGGCCCATTGTCTGTCACAAATTTGGTATGTGTTGTTTGCGTCTCAACCAGTCAAGACAACTAGGTCCGAAGCGTACCCCAAAGAGGAGTTCCCGCTGACGTCAAGTTCTCACATGTTAGCTTTTCGATTTCTTCTGCAGCAGATTTCAGTTGGAAAGTCAGTTGAAAACAAGGAAGTTGCTCTCGAAATCGCCAGCTACAGAAGAGAACTGGAGTGTACGCGGAAAGAACTTGCAATTGTAAGTCCAGCTCACTTTAGGGAACATTCAACTCCCTTCCCTCCACAGAACGTTGTCCTTCCTGACCTAAGTACATGCTTTTTGTCGCAAAACAGGTTCAACAGAAGCTGACGCAGATGGAGAGGGTTCGCGAAAAACTGCTAATTGAAAACAAGGATCTCCAGGAGGAACTTAAACTTCGCGAGGATTCTCTCTTTGATCAGGATGACGAACTTGAGAAGAGGAATGCTGAACTTGCTAAGCTAAAGCGTACATTGGAACAGATGAAATCTGAGGTAGATTAAAATAAACAGTCTACTTAAACGAAGTAAATAACACGTAATGTGCATTATAGTCCAACCGTCGAGAATGTGCATGGGGTTGGGCCCGATGAGGCTTCTACTTCTAACTCAGCCTACTGATTGCTCGCTGCCAACTCAGCACGTATGAGCATCCGGCTGTTAATTTGCTGTAGCAAGAATCACTCATGTTAAACTTTGCACTGAAATTTTACCGGAATTCAGGTAGGGACGTTTTAACTAACTGGCATGATACGCTTACTTCGGGAGAACTGACGAGACTGTATTTTCATCTCATCCTAGCTTGAAGAGAGCAAGACAGAACTTTCTAGAATTAAAACGCAGGAGTCCGGCAGCTTCTCAAGCAAACTCTCCGCCGTAATTGCAGACAACGAGAAACTGAGAGAGGAATTGAGCGCGAAGGTTCGAGGACTCGGAGGTACGTTTTAGATCTTTGTCAGCATATATTGAATGTTACAGGTTGCACCCTGTAAAACCTTTTTATCTAGCTGCGTATGTTGCAAATGACAATAAATGTCATAAATGTATTGTTTAGATGGTTTTCACAGTAAAGTCACAGTAGGAAGGTGGCTGGGGAAGTTAGAAGACATTTTAAATCGAAAAGAAGTAGATGCGATCGCTGCAACAAGAGCTTTATTCGCCTGACATTTCAGGCCTGTGCCCAAACCCAGTATCAGATATGGGGAATTCATACACCTGAAGTTGTAGTATTCATAGAGTGCCGTTGCTATGCTACTGCATACTTATGACAGTTAAAGGCTCTTCGTCATTGAGAGTGGTTGCCCTCTGATCCACTAATTGTTTGGTGATCGGCATGGAAGTCGTTCACTGCCGAGATGTAAAATGTAACCACATTGGCAGCCAGATAACTCTCAGTAGACCTTGAGTGTAAACCGTATTTTTTCTCATATTTCCTCTCATGCTCTCCAGAGATCTCGGCGAAACTGGCTGCACTGGAATCCCGAGAGAAGGAAACCTCTGGGAGATGCGAACGTCTGTCCAAGGAGCTCTCTGTTAAAGAATCCGACCTCCGTGAACGGGACGTCCTTCTCCTAGAAGCCAAGAAGGAGGCCCGGAAGTTGGCTGATGAACTCGGTAGCGTGCGCAAACAGGACGGCGAGACTCAACAGCGTGTCCAACAGCTTGAGAAAACAGTTAATGAACTGAACCAGAAGTAGGTGCCAGTCGGTGGTCCAGCGTAAACTCCTGCCCGCTGAGAGTGTGTGTTGATCATGGGGCGCGTTTTGCTTCTGTTTCAGGCTTCAGGAGCGTGAAAGCGAGACGACACATTTGCAGCCAACTGTGGCTTCAGTGGAGGCGGCCTCACCTGGTCTTTCTCGAAGTCCGGGATGGAGGACTGACTCCTCTCCGGACAGTGGAATCTACGTTTCTGATGTTGGCGGCGGCGGCGGCGGTCGAGGAAGCCGGGACAACACACTGAGCAGACGCGCTGAACTGGATCGCTTGAGACGCGAAGTCGGCCTGTTGAGGGAGGAGCGTGATGAGCTGGCCCGAAAAGCGCGAAAGGACAGACAGGAGTTTGAAAGGAGACTGGCTGAAGTCTCCGGCGGTCGTAAGGTACTCCACCGACGGGATCATAGCTGACAACTATACCACTACTATTTTGATAAATGAGCATGGTACTAACTGTGATATTTGTTTGCAGTCGTCAATCGGTGGAAATTCTGCTCCTGGCGTCTCCTCCGTTCCAGCAAGCCCTGGTACTGCGGCCGGTACCGGAGACCTCTATAGTAGGGCCATCGCGGAAAGACAAATGACAACTAAGCTGAGTCTGCTAAACGAGCACACCACTCGGCAAAATAGGGTCATCATGGAAATGAAAATTCAGAACGAATCCCTACAGAACAAAATGCTGGAGTACCAAAGGCGATACGTCAACCTCAAGGAGCAGTATGATGCAGAACAGGATGCCTGGCTGTCAGAGCGTGTTATCCTCGAGTCCAAAGCCAAGGAGGTGCGTCGCGCAATGCGCCATTATGGAACATAACTTAAACACACTACTTGAACGCATTTCAGTACGCAGTTTTTTTACCAATTATGATGACGTCCCGTAGGCTTCGTGCGCTCAATCTACTCCACCCCAAAATTCAATTCTGTAGGAAGTTTTGGAAATTGGTCGTAAAGTGTCCTCCACCGTCCGAAACCCACTGAGGCGACGACTTTTGATTGGCAGGGATCTTATTTAGATGCTGAACAAGTGGGAAGGTAGGATAGGGCTTAATGAATAGTTTTTCGTTCACAGTAGACTTTACCAAGCGAGTGAATACTTTGTGAAGGAGAGGGATTACCGCGGTTAGCCAGAAATAACAGGGTCTATTTAAGTAAATAAGTAAACTTTTGACATGTAGCAACGAAGTATGAATGATCCCAAGGACTTCTCCGTCGGACGAATGAACGAAATGGACGACCAGATTATGTCTGACAAGACTTCTGCGAATTATGAGACAACGGTACAAGGGTTTTATTATGACAAGCACGTGAAGACACGAATGTTGCCATCAAATGTTGGAAAGGAGGAAACAGAGAAGAAGGACTCAATGCTGAGAAACAGACAGAACGAAAGAATGGTTTAATAAGGTTGTGAGCAGGAGCGGGCGGTTCGATAAGGTGACGGGGACTAGCAAGTCATGTGGAGTGCTAATATGACCGGGTTAGCCTTACTGTCCCGAACTGCATACTATATTTACCTAAGTAAGCGTTGTTTGGTGCATTTTTGATCGGAAACCAATCAGCCCTCTAACAATTCCAACCCCGGCAGGATGACATTCTTTGAATTAAACCAATCAACCCTGATCGCAGGATGGGACAGGGAGGTACTGCTATGTTTTGAATCTACAGTCTAATGTCCTTTTTGGGTATAAGAGGACGGTATTTTGAAAAGCCAGGTCTACTGTCCGCTTTTCAATGACCGTGTTGCATAAACCAACTAAATGAAGTTTTAAACGGCCTTCTTAGCTGGCCAGCTGTCTTAGTGAGTAATTTTTCATATCTTTTGCTGCCTTCTTTTCTTGTCGCCATCTGTTCGGGGTGACAACTTGCAAGATCGGCTGTCACGCCAGTTGAGGGTGGCTGAACTCGTGACGATGCCATTCACCTAAATGACTAGTTAACTTTCTCGTCTTTGTATCAGACTAGATGTAGTCAACTTGATTGTCTTCCCAGTTGAACCTCATTGCGACCGTTCGAACATGATCTGCGTTCAGGTAGGATCGCAAAACCAGGTAAGTTAAGATGAATGTCAGTTGGGAAGAAGAAGACGATGCGATCATTGGAACAAGAAGTTTATTGGCCTGAAGTTTCGGATTCTCACTCGAACCCATCATCAGATACGGTTGCAGATGATTGTGGGATCGGATGGGAATCCGAAACGTCCGGCCAATAAACCGCTGGTCCCAGTGATTGTATCCTCTTCTTCTTCTGAACTGATTCCTGGTACACGCCTGTTCAGCATCTAAAAGCCATACCTCGGTAAGTGATTAAAAAGTGTGTTGCCAATAAGTATCGAAACCGGGTGAAAATCGCGAGTTAGTTTGCAGGACTGCAAACATGAAACATAGACATATTTGGTAACGTATTGTTTTAAGACTGTGTGATTAACAGTTGCAGCGATTTCAACCAGAGGATAGTATATGACGTGCTATTTCAATCAATCACTATACCAATCTTTCACAGCTTACTAAGTCTGGTCCCATTGCCCCATGCTGGTCGAGAGAGGATGGAGGACTGGGAGGGGGGCGAGGGGGGGAATGTTTAATGAAAACCGTAGTGAGTCCAAATAGAAACATTTTGATGAAGCACTCAGCAGACGAGATAGCCGATGGTTATCGCTTAACTTGAAGATTGACTATACAGATAAATCAGCATTACCAATACTGCAGCTAGTAGACGACAGACAGCAGAGGAAATATCAAAAAACGATGAAAACAAGTGGGGTTGGTGTTAGGAATCAATTACATTTTCGTCCGGCTTTGTCGAGGACTACAGTTTAAGACAACGCTCAGCACTACCAGCTGTCCGAAATAGCCACAGCTAATATATTTATCCTTGATTTCATAAATTCAGCTGCCTAAGGCTGGATTTCTCTCTTTTTATTGCACAAAATTAATGGATATTAGCAGAATATGTAAGCAACAATACCTTTACAGCCAAAAGCCAATGAGCAGCTTCGCATGGTAAAGTTCACATTTAGGAATACCGATATGCTTATTCAAACTAAACTACATGGTTAATTATGGCTCAGATAGAAGATTTTGAATAATTCTCGATATGTCCGCTGAATAACGTCGAATTCACTAGGAAAACAATGGCTACTCATGTAATTGTAAGTAGGTGGATTTTATTTGATTGAACTTATTTCGCAGATGCGATTACCGCCGGTGGAAGAGACAGAAAAGTCGCCACAGGTACAGCTCACCATGTGTGCTCCCACCCCGCAAGTCGTCATTGCAAATGCTCCACGCATCACCGCCTTTCAGTTTTCTCATGCTGCTACTGATTATGAAAATGCATGCTGTTGTTTAAGGTTTGCTGTTCGTACTGCCCGTCTCCCAACAGTTGTGAATCCGCCGGCGTAGTCACCACGTGATTGGGCTAACAAACTTAGCATAGACCTGTTTTTAAGTGCCAACCTAACGTTCGCAACTGTTGCCCGAACCCTCCAAATTACCATTTCAGACTCGTATACGCTGAAAGAAACTCTAAAACGTCTGTTCACCTTCTACTTTAGCAAGAGGACAGGAAAGGTGTTATAATGAGCACTCGAAAATCTCTGCAGGAAGCCTGCATCAAGTTGGCAGAGGCTGAAAAGGAATACGAGAGAGAACGTCAGCGTCTGGCCTCTGAAATAGAACGCCTGGAGAACGAACGAGCCGAATTGAAGGTTTGGTCATTCAACCTACTTACTGAAATAGCGTTCAGTAGACTTTATTTTGACAAACAAAATGCACGAATTTATCGATTCTGTCATCATAGGTACAACTGGCTCACTTGAAGGATCAGCAAAAGATGCCAAAGGTATTGCAGCGCTTCGGTGGATCCTCAAGCCGGTCAGGACAGCTGCCGCAACTGAGTGCGAGCGTAACCAGTGCAGCGAACTCAGAGGCTGCAAGGCGCCTTGAGGCGGCTGAGCGAACAATTTCAAAGTTGCGCTCCGAACTCCAGTCAAAGACCGACAACTTCTCTAACATGTCTGCGGCTGCGGTCAAGGAGGCGGAAGCAGCAAGACATGCTGCAGAACAGCAAATGGAAACTATGAAAGAACAAATCGTACAGGCATGTCATTCGTTTAGAATGTGGCTGAGAATTCCCTACTTAAAGTGAATAAAACGTTTTTCCAGAAATGACACAACCTGATGAGAGCAAAAAGGTCGCGCACAACATGCCGACTAACTGGAGTAGGATAACACGTGGCCCAACTGTCTTCGCATCGCAAGAAGGCATAAATTTAAGAACAGGTGAAATTCTGCGGAGGCGTCCTATGGATATTACTATTCCATCATCCTTAAATGTATTGCCTTCACGTTTTGAGGGTCCCACAGCGTGGCGAAACTAATGCTAGGGAAAGGTCAATTCAAGTTGCCTTCTATCCAGGCACTTTCTCGTCAAGTGATGGACTCATGACAGTCTTCTGTTTCTCGTCTCCTTTTAGCTGGTTTTCTACCGCGAACAGGCAGATCTTTTCAGAGAACGACTGATTGAGGCCGAACGAGTTGCCGAGAGGGAGTACAAAGTCTGGTCCGATGAACGGGAAGACTTGCTGTACCGCATCGAAGACGCTCGAATTTGCGTGGAACAGTGGTGCCTCCGGCTTCATCACAGGGTAAGTGACTAGGAAAAAAGAAAGACTTACTAAGTGACGCTTGATGTAGCGCATCCTTCATGATGCTGTAATCTACTAGTCCCACAATTTTTTGCAGAAGTAAAACAGGTTCTCCAAATATCCTTCTAGGAGAATAACGAATTACAGACCAGTGACGAATTGGTGGACGAAGTTGTGGCGGAAATGGAACGGTGGAGAAGTTCCAAACTCAAAGCTGTCGCCGTCACTCGCCGGTAAGTTTTTGTGGTCTCTGTTGAAATTTATCATCAGTGCGTAAACGGCTCTCCAGAATTACAGTGGGGCTTATAAATTGGAAAGTAAGTTGACGATCAATACTATTGTGTATACATTTGCATACTAAAAGGAGTATCATAAAAGACGAGGGAGAATAGAACGGCCATTTCCTGCTAACTGCTTGTCATCAGCCGACCATTCTAAACCACAGGTGTGAAGCACCTGTGATCTTTGATCATTGAGTCGAACGATCTACCATTGAGTCACAAGCTCGGTGTCCTGTCGGTTACAATCGGGAATATCATCTATTTTGGAATTGCGTTCGCCGATCAAATAACGGGGCATAGCGAGCATCGACATATGCTGAAATGAGGACTGACAACGGCAAGGGAAACTAAGATCGTAGTTTCTGGTCTACTAGCCGTCATTAGCCAGTCCCCTTATTCTTTTTCGATCTTCCTTTCGGTAGGTATTTGTGGTCGCCCTGTGAAGGTCCTCGTGGGTTTCAGATTGAGTTTTAGGCACAACGGGACGGAAATGTCCCGTAACCCCGATAGGTGAACGCAATTCCCACGTAATATGTATGTATGTTTGATGGCGAAGCGAAATTTTCATCGCTTTAATTGCTGATTGGAAAAATCGGTTATCGAAGGCTGAAGAACAGTCAAATCCATACAAACATCCGTATAAAGACAAAAACCGCGAAAGAACAAGGCAGACTGAAAAAGCATAATGAACCGGTCATGCCCCCAAAACCGCAGATGCCGACACATCCGGACCTCTACTCCACACACCCCGGGTCACCAAGCTTCCAAATCCAACATCCTCACACCTCGAGATCCTGGGCTCACCGTTCCGCCTTTTACGATCAGGAGAATTCGTTCACACGGAAGTGACGGGGTGAACACTTCTATTTCGTCCTGAAGTCCACACAGGTGTTCGCATG
Source organism: Spirometra erinaceieuropaei (assembly GCA_902702965.1). NCBI lineage: Eukaryota > Metazoa > Platyhelminthes > Cestoda > Diphyllobothriidea > Diphyllobothriidae > Spirometra > Spirometra erinaceieuropaei. The sequence goes on along the minus strand of CACRXP010001092.1, from coordinate 151,856 downwards.
TCGAGAAGCAGTTGGGGTCGTGAAGTTCTACCATCAGGCAGTCCGTGAACTGTCTCCTGTTGGCTCATTTGACTTTATTGGACTGTGGTGCCTCAGCTCTAGACTGCACGATCAAGAGTGCAACCCGTGTCCTGCGTACAGACAAGCATTTAGGCCAAGCGCCTTTACTATCTGAAACGACCAATCAGGGCTTCAGAGTAAAATGAAATAAACCCATTAGTGGGCGTCACCACAGCATGCGTCAGGTTAACGCTTAGATGTCTTAAAAGTTCCGACCAGAGTCTATTTATTTGATGATGAAGAAGAAGATGGTTTATTTAGATGCTGACTTTTCGAAGCGCTTGGTCGGCTCTTCGTTGTCAAAGCGTAACTGCATTTAATCGACCAGAAATCGCAAGTGGCGTGTCACGTTAGTCGGCCTCGTGTTGATCGATTTTCCTCTCCTCTCGCTGACTCGGCCTCTCGGGAGATGGTTGACGGGCGTTTTGTCTACGTGCGCTGTGAGTCACTACTCCGTCGGGGGGAGCTGATGGAACCTTTGTCGGGTGGTCGGTCTGGCGGTTCTTGTTCTTCACCGAGTAAACTCGCCATCAGGCTGTCTCCGTATGGCCTTCTTAAGTCTGGCGTGGTTGTTTGATCCTGAGCTCAACGATTGTGATGACGTAGGGCTTTGTAATCTGCAGGAAGGTCCAGGTGCCTGTTGATGGAATGGGCATCGGAGTAACACGCCTCGAGAGTTAGCCGCTCTGCTTTTGTGTTGCCCCGACCCAAGATGGTAGCTCGCTCAGATCGACAGTATGCCCACAAAGCACGCAGACAAAACGCCCGTCAACCATCTCCCGAGAGGCCGAGTCAGAGAGAGAGGAAAATCGATCAACACGAGGCCGACTAACGTGACACGCCACTTGCGATTTCTGGTCGATTAAGAGCATTTACGCTTTGACAACGGAGAGCCGAACAAGGGCTTCGAAACGTCAGCATCTAAATAAACTTGTTACGGCGGGCCCATCTTCTTCTTCATATAGTCAACTCGGATCTCTCAACTTCGCAAATCCGAAGAGTCTATTTATCTGCACGAAATGAAAAAAATTGTAGGAATTCCGAACGACATCAACCTTGGCGAAGCCCTGGACAACCTGAAATTCTAGGAATGCGTGAACAACCTATGCAGGCTCCCATGGAGTCATTCCAGTATTTCGCCGCCCCCCCTCCCCTCCTTTAGGCATGCGACTGATTCTGCGTGCAGTAAATTGGCAGTAGTCAAAATGTCGCAGTTTAATTACCTGCATGTTCGTCTACAGGATGTAATTTCTTCCGTCACACTCGAGGGGGTAAAATCCGGGGAGGCGAAACTGTAGCACGTGCTCCCTAGCCCTCATGCCACCACGGCAAAGCACCCCAATTGGTTGTCCAGTCCTCATGCGTACCTGTGCGAACTTGTCCTGTCTTGTCAAGGTCATTCGCTGCCCTGAGCGCGATGACCCAACAGTCGATCGATCACGTTGACTGACTACATCACGCAAGCGCACGCGTCCCCGTGCTAGTCACAAGCGATAGCGTCTCGCGTTACTCATCGTATACCTGCATTAGGACACCAGGTTGCAAACCTCATTCCCACGATCGTATGTTAGCAGCGGATCACAAAGATACTCTTAGGCATGGCTGTGGTACGGGCAATTGCTTCGTCGGCGACCATCGCGGCCAGAGACAGGAACTGCGGATTCAGTTCGGAGTAAATACTCCTCATTGTGTTTTTGAGTAGTCTGCTGCGGACAAAGATTTGATTTAGGCTGTGGAGGTTAGGATACAGTCATTGCCTTGACCGCAAATATGGTGGTTTGCGCATGAATTGGATAGTGGTGGGGGGGGGGGGACAGACTTGCGCTGCATCGAACTTGT
>CACRXP010001092.1:113469-129512 GCA_902702965.1 Spirometra erinaceieuropaei | reverse complement strand
CGAGACCGGTGAAACTGGTTAACTATTGAGCATTGGGAAGTAACGGTAGTAAAGTACGCATGAATGTGGAAAAAGCGAAAACCCACAAAACCAAGGCATAAAATGCAAACAGAACTCCCAAAACAAGAATTATGCAGCTTAAAAAAGAAACTACATGTATAGTAGCGCACCCAATTACACAGGAGGCAGAGACATCCGGTACAACGGACTTTAGAGCAAGATCCACGTGTGCATTGATTGATGTGCTCTTGTAGTTATTTCTAATAGATGCCCCTTTACACCTTAAGAAAATAAATTGGCAAACATGAATAAATATTACCCGGAGATAGTGTCATAAGTCATCCGAAACGTTTGCTTTAATCCATCGACCAACTTATTTTCAAAAATAACGTCGGCAGAAACAATGTCTTTGGTGTTCCACTTCTCACAAAGAGTAAGCCCGTGATCTTCAAGTTTAAATTTCGATTCAATCGAAGCAAAGGTCTACAAGCGCATAGAGAAGAGTCCAGCATACTTTTTGAGCATTTATTGAACTGTCTATGCATGTCTTAAAGTCTATAAAATCGTGGTTCCCTTTGTGCGAGAAAAAAACGGTTCCGAAATTATAGTTTTTCCTAAGGAAATCCCGGACCACCTTAGAGATATCAGGATAGCTCGGCGGCGACATCCTACATGCGGTGATACTATAGGGTTCTGCCGGCGGTTTATTACGTGGTTGAATTGTTGACCTCACACAATCGATAGGAGATAAAAGGCTTGCAGCTGTAGGTTTACTCACATTTTCGGTTTTTCACTCTAAACTTTCTTGTACACCTCATCATTGCTGTACTATTGTTTAAATTAACCAAAATACACACACTTGGTTTCGACTTGTGAAAAAGCGTGACTTTTGTGTCCGCCTGCTGCTTGGTGTCATTGTTTCGTTGATTGCACTCATTTGCGTCAATCGTTTTTAGTCAATCAACACGAAACTCTTATATCTTTTGGCCATATTTAACTGGACGTAATTTCATCTGAGCGAAAGGCCCCATTCACCGACTTCGTCTCCGATTTTACCCAGCACACTCACCCTACGGCCAACGCTGGTGGAGAAGGCTTATTTTATCGTGAGTCTGTACACTTATTTACTTTTCCTCGTTTTTCTTATACTCCTTTTGCTATCGCTATTTTTCTTGTAAGAAACGCAGCATCCCCCACTTACAGTTAGATATTTATTATTGTTTGTAGTTTAATTGCCGTTTACATTGCACAGCTTATTGCGCGAAATTATTTATGCCCGCTGATACTTAGGGCTACTAAAAGAATCTGCCACCCAGAAACCTATGGAAGGGATCCGGAAGGTTGACTATAATAACGTATCGGGACTTACACTGCATTTTCCGATGAACTCATGCGTGCTTAACGTCGGGACCCTACATATGTTAGGTTTATTTCAGATCCAGACTGACACTTTAAAGAGCTTTATCCTTCAAAGATCTAAGGGCAGTACATCAAAATAGGCGCCGGGCGTCTATCAGAGGTGTAGAAACGGAAGGGTTGTGAACGGATCGCAAGACGACTTGAAACTAGACCCGTTAATATGGCACAAAATTAGCAAAATAAAGAATGGTCTGGCGGGAAAGATGTAATTCGGTGAATAATCCGGAAAATAAAACTTCACACCTTAGTTTTTAAAAATAAATAGGCAGCGAACTTTGCGGGAAGTGGGTCGACTGGAATAACGTGTAGTGGACCCATTCTCTGCGTCCTCTCTAGTATAAAGTCCCTCCTTAATGCATGTCTGAAATTATGCACTGATGGCAGTCCGTCCGCCTGACATGTAAGATTCTGTATGCTGCCTTCATTTCGTCTGGCCAGTCACTGACGCCGTGTGATTTTGTGGTAACCGTGTAATGCCCGTCTGAAATGGGGTTAGCGAAGACACGACAATGATCATGTTGGAAGACGGTCCTCGCTTGTGTCTGGTTTGAGATGTAAATTGGGGTTCTGCTCCCATAGCGTCCACTGTCCAGGACGCAATTTTCATAGGGAATTGGGCGTAGGAAATGTAGAGGCCTGTGGTAGACAGTCATCTCTAACGAATATATTGGAATAGGGAAGATAAATTATACATGAAGTAGTGGTCGGTAGGACTGAGCTGCACAATAAAGAGAACGTATGTAGATAGTTGATCGTTGGACTGGTCATGATAGCGTTTATACTGGCAGGTAAAAGAAACATAGAGACAGGTATACAACATCGAGCCAGGAAAGTTTGACAAGATGCAACTTTAGAGTTAGGTGGATCCTCGAGTTTAACCAGATCCATATGAGTCTCTTCGGTCCCTAATTTCTTACAAAAGTTGTAATCTGTCAATCAAAACATAAACGCACAATGGGTTCTGCATAGCTGTTACAATCCATCAATCACTGACAAATGTGGATCTAGGCACATAAGCTGTATTCGTCTACACTTTTCCTTGCAAAACCCTAACTTATCTGTACTCGTGTTTGAATGCGCCAAAATACACAATAGTGAGTTTGGACTTGCGCCAACGCGTGTTGTGATCCCTCTGTGCCTGCATTAGCTTTGTGAGCCTTACGAAGTCCTTCGTCTCCATAAATCCCAACGGACTCTGGGAATCATGATGAAATTAAAATGTCCGAAGCGCGTCGTACACGTAAAATGTCAACAGCACGACTGAACGATGGCTAGGGTCATGGACAACGGAGCACTCTCGAAAACATATGCATTGACTAACGGCATGAAACAGGGATGTGCACTTGTTCTGATTCTCTTCAGCACCACGTTCTCCGCTATTCTGACGGACGCCTACCATGAGGAGTTGCCAGAAATTGATATCTTCCTTCGGATCGAAAGGCAACTGCTTAGCACCCAGTCCATAAAAGCACTCCCAGGAGTACAACAGGCCACCACCCACGACCTACTATTTGCGAATGACAACTTATTCATCCCAAAGACGGAAGTAGTTCTGTAAGTGAGCATGGACCTTCTTCCCCCGATTACGCCAAAATCAGATTGATTATGACCATGGAAAAGATGGCGGTCATGCATTAGTCTGCGCGTGACATTGACTACAGATAACTATATATCAACGTCAGTGGAATTTGACTGCAAAATGTGGATAAATTCATGAACCTAGAGTGTTGCCTCTCGATTAATGGCTAAATGGACGGCGAAATTGCCAACCGGATGTTAAAAGCAAACCAGGCATTTAGCATGCTGCAGGCCCCGTCTAGAATCGCCGAGGCCTTTGCGTCAGCACAAGACTCATGATGTAAACCGCAGAAGACATGGCGACGTTATTTGAGGAGGCAGACACACAAACCTAACCAAAGAACAACCACGTCCACGTCAGCTGCCTCCGGAGAATATTACAACTGGGGTGGCATGACAGGATTCCCGACGTGCAAGTCATGGAACCGACTGGAATCACCAGCATCCACCCCATGCAGAGGCAAATGCGACGGCCCTGGAGCAACCGCCTCATGGAGGGGGACGACGAGCGGCTGTTTAGGCGATTCTCATGATGTGATGTCGCTAGGAGTGGAGGCGGACAAGGGAAGAAAAGTGAGGCTGCAAGGATATTCAGAGGACATCTAGCAAAAACATAAGAATCTACTCGGAGGCCTGGACGGACCTTGCCGAGGAAAGACAGACTAAACAAAGGAGGAGTCATAGTTTATGCCATTTGCAAGCTGACCGCTATGGCTGATGTACGTAGTCTGGCACAGGAGGTGGAATTGTTAAGCATTATCATATTTGCTAAGTATGTCCGACCAATGACACTTTCGGTGGTGTACCATTCACCCAACCCTCCTTCATCCACAAAAGAACAGCCAACCCCAAGCGTCAGTGATAAACTCTTCTCAGAAGGCATTGTCCGAAGAGAATTAGAGGCATTGAACGAATCGAAGTCGCCAGGACCAGACGAGATTCCACCCAAGCTTCTGAAGGAACTTGACAGTGAGCTCTCTGTGCCTTTGTCGATGCTCTTTCAAACGACATTTGACACTGGAACACTTCCTGTCGATTGGAAGCTGGCGCATATTACTCCGCTACACAAAGGAGGTAACAGGGCAGCGACGACAAATTACCGGCCCATAAGCTTGACATGCATTCTCTGCAAAGTTATCGAAAGGATCATAAAGACTGAACTGATGCAATTCCTGGAAGTTCACGGCCTGCTATCGAAATGTCATCATGGGTTCCGAAAAGGAAGATTCTGCAGGAAAAAACTTGCTGCAATCCCTCCAGAGTTGGACCCAAGCTCTCGACGACAGGCACGCGGTCCACATAGCCTTCCTCGATTTCCAGAAGGCATTTGACACTGTGCCACACCAGAGGCTCTTACACAAACTTAGAAGAAATAGGGATCAGTGGCAACTTTTTTTTATTTAATCATTTATTTATGCCGATGATCTCAAGTGTGTATTTTCTTTCAATAAATCTACGAGCCTTCATTGCCTGGAGCAAATCCATGCTGACTTGCTTGCTCTCTCAGCTTGGAGCTCAAAATGGCTAATGTAATTCTCTCCGTCTAAATGTCGTTATATGTGTTTTGGACCTGATAGGCTACCCCAACCTGTGGTCTTTCAAGGAACACCTATGACTGAATGTACCACCATCAAGGATTTAGGTTTAAGCAACACTAGTAATCTTGATCTCTCGTCGCACGCTGACAGAATTACAGCCAAAGCTGCCCAGGTTTGTGGCTTTATTTCTTACAATTTCTATCTTCCTGAAATTAAATTAAGGCTCTATCGTATGTTTGTACTTCCCATTCTCGAGTATTGTTGCCCATTCTTTGGTTTGATGAATGAAGCCAGTCGTTTAAAAATTGAAAATGTCCAAAGACGTTTTTCTAAAAAACTTTTAGATAGGGAACATCCCAATATCTCCTACTCAGATAGATGCCAGCTAATTAACCTAAAATTTTTATGCGTTCGAAGACTAGAAGCGGGCTTCTGTCTCCTCTTTCGCATTAATCATAGTTCAAATTTTCCTCGGATTTCAACACTTACCCCTAGTAGTCGCCCATACAATATTCGCAATTCGTCTCTAATTTTACCTCCTCCAGCGTCCTCCACCTCTAAGCGCTCTCTTTTTTTCGCTTCCAGGTATACTTTCCTCTGGAATAACCTTCCAATAAATATAAGATCTTCAGAAAATCTACACACCTTTAAGAGAAGGCTACGCCTTTATCTGAATACTGACTCGATTAAACTTTTATTTTCCTCATCCTTCCCAGACAACTTTTTCTATGACACTGAGAAAGGGCCATCGGGAATTTAGCATGCCGCTATTAAATTTCCGTATCTGTTCACGTTTCCTTCCTTTATGAGTAGTCTCGGTACCTAAGATTCCTCACCAGAAATGTTAATTATTCCAATTTTTCAGTTCATGCATCGTGCCCTCACAGAATGCGCACCATCGATGCTCTTGGCGAAACCTTCTGTATTCGCCATATACTAGTAATCTGGTCGCATCTCCCTTACCCCATCCTTGGTTGGACTCGGATGAATGTAACTGACCGCATCTGGGTTCTTGTCGCCTCGAGACTGGTTGTCAGCGTGCCCTTACAGAATGCGCTCCATCAGCGGTCTTGACAAAGCCTTCTATATTCGCCATATACTAGTAATCTGGTCGCATCTCCTTTGCCCTATCCTCGGATGGACTTTGTTGAATGTAACAGACCGCATCTGGGTTCTTATCGCCTCGGGACTGATCTTCATGATGCCCTCACTGAATGCGTTCCATCGACGCTCTTGGCGAAGCCTTCTATATTCGCCATATACTAGTAATCTGGTCTCATCTCCTTTGCCCTATCCTCGGATGGACTTTGTTGAATGTAACAGACCGCATCTGGGTTCTTGTCGCCTCGAGACTGGTTGTCATCGTGCCCTTAAAGAATGCGCTCCATCGGCGGTCTTGACAAAGCCTTCTATATTCGCCATATACTAGTAGTCTGGTCGCATCTCCCTTACCCCATCCTCGGTTGGACTTTGCTGAATGAAACCAACCGCATCTGGGTTCCTATCAGCTCGAGACGGGTTTTCAATTTCGCCACTTATTTTCCTTATTCCAGGCCACATACAGGCCAGTCCTGACCGACCCGCCTATGTACCATTTTATGAAATCCGTTACACAATGCCATATACAGCTGACATTTATTTCGGCCATGTTGATGTCGGACTATATTCCATACTGTACCGCCACATGCAGGCCAGTCCTCCCTGTATTATTCTGATGCTATTTTTCTGAGGGTTTTTTTCTCCTGTTAAATTACTACAATCATTTTTAAATTTTGCTTTGTAGTTTTTTTTGTCACCCCTCGTTTTTTTCATTTTCATTTTCCTTAACGGACTTCTAATCCCAAAAACTATGTATTGCACTTTGTATTGATTTTGCCTACCTCGACTGAAATTCGCATGTCAATTTATTTTTACTTGCTTTGATGGGACCACGACGGGTCTTTAATAAAAATAATTGAATTGAACTTCCTTGAATGGATTGAAAACTTCCTTGTGGGTTGACACCAGGTCGTGTGCATCGGTCTGGGAAAATCAGATCCGGCTATGGTCCATAGTGGTGTCCCCCAGGGTTCATTATTGGGACCTATTTTGTCACTTATCTACGTGGACGATGCCGCAAGAGATTTAGACTGCGAAGTAGCAATGTTTGCGGATGACATGAAGGTATGGAGTGTAATTCGGGGTCCTGCCGACGAAAACAGACTGCAGATGAACCTGAATCGGTTGGAGGAGTGGTCAAACCGTTGGCTCCTGTGGTTCAACGTTGCCAAATGTAGCATACTTCGCCTAGGCAACACAGCCAGATCCGCCAGCACAAGAGGCTACTTTCTGGGCGGTGCAGCCCTACAAGAGGTTGAAGCCCAAAGGGACCTCGGTGTGCTTACGACGAGTTCCCTAAAACCATCCGCCCACTGTTCGAGGGTGGCAAAAACCGCAATGTCCGTACTGTACGCCATCAAGCGTGCGTTTATGGACTTTGACGAAGAAGCTTTCTCTAAGACATTCGGAACATTCGTCCGGCCGCATTTAGAGTACGGCATACAAGCTTGGAGGCCGTGGGCTGTTGTGGATCAAAACTGCCTCGAAAGAGTCCAGAGGAGAGCCACGAAGATGGTTAGGGGTCAAAGCTCCTTTCCTTATGCAACCCGCCTAGTAAATCTGAACCTCTTTCCTTTGAGTTTCAGGCAACTTCGCGGAGATCTCTTGCAAGCCTTCCGCATTGTAAAGGGGTTGGATTGCAGTCTGGCCTTCGAGGACTTTTTGAATTTGCTACCACGACCAACCTCCGAGGTCACCCGTTAAATCTGCGCACTCAGCAGGCACGGCTGGATGTGCAGAAGTTCTCCTTCTCGGTTCGGGTGGTCAAACCATGGAATGAGCTTCCCGCAGATGTCGTGATGTCACCATCTATACAAAGTTTTAAGAAGAATATGGACATATTTATGTTCCAAAATGACCAAGAGCGATGAGAAGTCGAGCTCACCCCCTGTAACTCCTTCTCATTTTGTCCCACCATTATGGGCGTGCTCGAACTATTTCAGCCCAGAACATCTATCTGTACACCACACATTTTTACTTTGCAAATAGGGTACTCAAAGACTTACGCCTATTTCCCTCAATGAAGTAAACTGAACTGAACTAAGTAGCCTTTCTAAGAGATCTGAAGATTTTAACCCTCTTTTTCGTCACAATTCCTTAAATACAGTCCTATCCTCTCAGAACTACCAGTTGCCATTTCCATTTTGAGTTCTTCTAGTCGGTGCCTGTTGACCACGAGTTGCACTCTGCAATTCGCATTTTGTGCTTTCGATTTCTCTCCAACTGTGCAATTTTTGTACAGCTAAAATTCAGTGACCTGTCTGTCGGACGTTTTCTTAGTTGCAACTTTCCTCGAGGCAAGATGACAACAAAAGGCAGAGGTCGACTAAAGCTCTCGGTCAATTTATCTTAGCATGGCTTAACCAAATCTATGTCAGAAGGCTTAACTAAATCTGATTCAGAATGCTTAACTAATTATAAGTCAGAAGGTATTACTAGTCGGTCGTCATCCGTTGTAACTGATAGGCAGCTTACTCTGTCTGCCCTTTACAACTGCATTGATTTTATATTAAAGTTTAGTTCTCTGCTCTCAATTTTTGAAAAATTATTCGACAGGAACATCTCCGATATTCCCTCTCAAGAATGCAGACGCCCAGACTCACTTGTTCACATGATCGCCAGTGAATCTAGTGATTGACAAAAACTAGCCTACAACTTCTTGTTGAAAAATATTTCTCGGTCTGCTCGGCCAGTTGATTTTGCGACTAATTTCCTGTTTCCTTGTGGTTTCAACTACAAAATAGCCTTCAAGGCACTATCCTAGGCCCCCTTCTATTTCTTATATATATTCACGACTTATCGTCCATATCTGTCTCAGCTAAGACGTTTTTATATGCGGACGACCTTAAAATTGCATATGCATATAACGGGAATACAGTAGCCAATATTCATAGAACAATTCAAACTGATCTCAGAAAACTCAGCGAATGGAGTAGTCAGTGGCAGATGCCCTTTTCACCCGAAAAATGCCATCTCCTGATATTTGGCCCACAAAAACTTCCCCCCACAATATTCGAGGATGATGAAATAACAGAGACCCAATCTGTAAAAGATTTAGGTCTCAGCTATACAAATACCCTTGATTTATCTCCCCACGTCCAACAAATATCACCGAAAGCCACTCGCCTGTGTGGATTCATATGTAAAAATTTCACCTTAAATGCACTAAGAATACAACTGTTCAAAATGTATGTTTTACCTCTCCTAGATTACTGTTCAATTTTCTTCGGCATAATGCCCTCAGACGGCCGAAAGAAACTAGAAGGCATCCAGAGACGGTTTACTAGATCTTTGTCTAGAAGTGATGGCATCCAGGGTTCATACTTAGAACTATATCATAAATACGGTCTTCGACCACTCTGGATCAGAAGACTTCAAAATGGTCTAAACTTCCTATTCAAGGTCACCCACGATCAAGATATTCTCAAAATGAATTTACTTACCAACCAAAACGCCCCTAGAAACACCAGAAATAGCGAGGATATTATAAAGATTCCCAAATTCACAAAGTCCCAACGATCAAATTTCTACACCATAAGATATGCGACTATCTGGAATTCTCTTCCAGGTTATATCCGGAAAAGTCGAATCCTAATCGAATTTAAAATAAAAACTATGAAATTCCTTTCAAATAACAATACACATTTATTTTTGAATAAGATAGGACATTTTTCAAGTCAATTCTTTGATATTGAATTTGGTCCAAAAGGGCTCTGATGATGCCAGCCGATTGAAAAATACCGGAACATAGCACTAAAAATAATCAAATTTATAAAAGATAGCATCATTGATAAACATAGAACAGATAATGATATTCCTCTATTTTCCTCCCTTTCTCGTTTTCATCAGCTATGTCACCTGACACTAAATATCCCTTATAAAGCTAATAAAAATATACCCTTCGATAAAACCCTGCATATTAGTCGTGCGTATGTCTATATGAAAGCCATATTAAACATATATAGAACTATATTAGGTCATAGTAAACAGTCGACCACTACTCCTATAATTTCACATTAACAAGAACAATATGATACATGATTCAATAGTATTTTGACAGTTTTGATTGTGACTTACCATTGAATGCTTCTTACTCCTGATATATATTTATCTTTTCCAGCTCTTAGTCCAGACAACGATGGTAAGCCTCCTGAAAAATACGTCGGAACTGTGCGACCGCCCCCTTACAGCTGGCCAGATAGACTGACAACCAACAACTAGAGCAAACAGAAATTTACCAAACAGTAAAATAATTCAAGGTCAGGCCGATATCAAAGTTCTTCAATTGCCATGAAGGACATATTATTCATGCCCCCGAAAACTACCAAACTGCAAACTTCAATTTTTATATTGTACATATCGTTATTTTTTGAAACTTTTGTTATTATTTTCCCTTAGAACTGAGGTTTTTTTAACTTAAAACAAACTCTCAATTCGCGCTCTTTTGGCTAACCAGACACCCGAAGCAAATGAAGTCAAAGTGCAGTTGAAATTGACGAGTTTGTTTTAGGTTTTTTTCCTGAGTTCAAAGGGGACTGACAGTGCCCAAGGGGCGCTACAATAAACCTATTCTATTCTATTCTATTCTATGCAATACGGCAGTCCTCCCATAACTAAGATAGACGGATTTTTGCTAAGTTGTCTTCACCAATCAAGGTCGACTTAATGTTTGCCCATCAAGATCTTGTCACTGCGTACCTACAAACGAAAAAATTTTCCTTTGTCATGATCTTACTCCTATGGAGCGTAGAATCGAGCCCCTTTTCTCACGTAAACCCACTGCTTCTCAGTCTAATGCTCATCAACCCTGTTATAATACAAGTGAGGATTCGGCTGATCCTACTCCTGCGAAATCTAACTCCCTCCTTCGCTTTACTCCAAAATCATTTTTTACTTAGGCAACTAAGCGCATTCACCTGCCTCTAAATTAGCAGCGCAGCCGCATTTGTCGTTTATTATCCTTCGGATAGCCCCGCTGGGACGTATGAAAATCCGTCTACATCAGCTAGACCGATAACTTCCCCTGTCCAACTGGGTGCAGCAAGCTGTACAGTTAAGTCATCTGTGTCTTGGCGTCAGAACGTTGAGATTCTAAAACTGAATCAGACTCCGACCCAAAATAAAGGTAGTACAGATCCATTTAGGGGTACACTGCCTTCTCTTAGATCTACCAAAAGTCTACAGCCTAGCACGTCTACAAACCCCGCAGCTCCAATTATATTCCCAAATAATTCTCTGTCCTGCGTACCGGTTACTTACCAAAGCCCTTCTATAGCTCCAGCAAATAATTCATACGGGAACAGCCTTTAGTCGTTTATCTCCCAATCTTGTTCAGGCTTCTCACCACTTAAGGCCAACTGCTCTCAGGTAAGTCAACCTAAATCCTTTGACTTCCAACCTAGACCTGGTTTCCCACACTTTTGTCCCTATAGCTACCTTCCCTCCCCCACCAGCCTCTAACTTCCTTCTAGGCTCCCTCCTCCTCCTCCTCCTCCTCCTCCTCCTCTACAACTTTACCACCAACGAGCCTATCCGTGTTCCAACTCCCCTAGCATCCCAATGCCCGAAAACTATATGTCCACATCCTTTAGTTCCTCTACCCAGCCTTCCCTTGCTGACTCCCCGGAAGTCAATAACTCTAGACTAACTGGTACTTATTCTCCAAGCATCATTACTTAGGTCAATCTATTTTAAGGGTAATAGGCAATACCTTTGAAAACCGTATAATGATTACATATCCCTATAACAGCTTACATATCCTCTTCCAAATTGTTTTTTTTCTAAATACCGTCAACAATAACCTTGCTGTTCGAAACACATTAGATATTATATTACTGAATGCCAGATCCGTTATAAACAAGCTGGTCCAAATCGGAACCATTGCTCTCAGAATGACGCGTGATATTTTATGTGTAACAGAATCTTGGACCCATTCTCTAATTCCTGACTCTTCCCTTTTAATAGATAACTTCGGTTTTTACCGTCAGGACTGCTCGACTAGGCGTGACGACGGTTGTTTTCTTTATCGTAGGTCCTATGGAAATCACTCCCCCTATTACTTGGATGTCTCCTCATTCACTGAAAACCGCTGCTTTGCATCTGTTATTTTCTCGCCGCAAAGAACGGCAATTATGGACTGTGTCTACAATCCCCCAAACTCTTTAGCGGTGATGATTCACGACTCCGTGAAATTTTAAATTAATTTCGAAAAATGCATCCAATATTTAAATAATTATTGGGGATTTCAACCTTCCTGAAATAGACTGGGTCTCCAATATCTTTCCACATAGATTGCAGCCCTTCCAAGATATACTTACTTTTTCTAACTCGTCTCAACTGGTGCCCTCTGCAATAAGAGATAATCATTTTTTAGTTTTAATCTTAACCAATGGCATTACTACTCTTTTTGTTGCTTTCAACAAGGGCTTCTTTGATAATGAGCACGAGTTAATTAATCGTTGCTTAGCACTTGCGTTTTCAAAAAAGGCCTGCAGGGTCTGAATTTACTTAGACTACGATTCCTTAGATAACGACTTAATAAATAACTTTATTAGATCATTGAAGTGGCGTGGCTTTTTCTCCTGTAGCGATGCAACAATTCTTCGTGATATCGTTTCCAATGTTTCCAAGGCGATCCTAGAGTTTGTGCCGCGTGGATTTCTCAAGTCTACTTCTTCCGATTCCCTTGTTCCCTACTTTCTTCGCAACAGACTAAAAAGTTGAGATGGCAGCTGCGTGACCTGTCCACTAGTTCCTTATCCATTCATCTTAGAATCACAGAGATATTTTAAATGGCCTCAGGGATGCGCCAAGCGTGCGCCAGGCCAAGAGAACCATTTGCACTCAGTGATTCGAACCCAGGCAAATCCGTCGCTAACATCTTCCGTCATCGGTCCTCCTTTAAGCGTGGTGACGAACTTCCACCCCTGATAAACGATAACACAATCTTCCTCATCGATGATACGAACAAGACGGAGTTGTTTAGTACTCTCTTTGCAAAACGCCTTGATACTGAGTCCGAACAAGTCCCTTTCTTTCGATCACTTTCAGATAGGACACTGAGTACAATTGATCTTATCAAGAAACGCATAAGTCGTTTCGAAAACTCACACTGCTCAGGAACGGACAGGATGCCAAATTCGATTATTAAACAAGCATCCTACCATCTCTTACTACTTAGTCATTTATCCGCGGTTAATATTTCAAATAGATTTTTTCCTGAAACATGGAACACGTCAGTTATCAATCCTGTCTACAAGTCTGGATGTCCATCCGATGTTAATAACTATCGGGGCGTGCACAAAACGCCGTCTCTAGCAAAACTTCTTGAAAGGATTATTTCAATGAAATTCTTGACTTCTGTCTAGCTAATCAGCATGGATTTTTACCAAAACGATCCTGCGAAACTTACCACTTGGCATATCTTAATCGAATCACTTCTCTTCGTAATGAGCAGCAGTCAGTGGTAGTTATCTACTTTGATCTTATCAAAGCCCTTGACAAGGTGCCCCATAGACCTCTTTTAGTAAAATTGGAAGCTCTCGGCATCCGACCGCCTCTACTCGACTTCATCAGGTCCTATCTGTCCAGCCGATATCAAAAAGTCATGGTCGCTAATAGCTACTCGACACCTCACTCGATCACGAGTGACGTTCTTCGAGACACGGTTCTGGGTCTGTTAGTCTTCCTTCTGTACATCAATGATATTTCGACTGAACTCGGAAATTCGCAAACTTTTACTTATGCCGATGACCTCAAGTGTGTTAACTCCTACTCTAAGGACAACGCAAATGTTTGTGTTGAAAAAATTAATGCCGAATTACTACGCTTAAGCAGATGGGGTTCAACATGGCAGATCGAGTTTTCATCATCCAAGTGTAGTTTCATGTCTTTTGGTCCTGCCAAACTTCTTGGTCCCAGAATTTTTCAGAATATCATACTCTCAGAATGTTTCACCAAAAAGGACTTAGGTTAAATTTATACAAATAAACTTGCTGTATCACCTCATACACGTAAAAACCTGCCAAAGCCGCGGAGATATGTAGGTCCATATCGCATGATTTTCTGCCTTACGGAAATGAAGTTAAGACTTTATCAAATATTTGTTCTTCCTATCCTCGAATACTGCTGTCATTTCTTTGGTTCAGTGAGCGGCTGTGACCGTAATAAAATCGAAAATGTTCAGAGGGTTTTCAACCGGAAACTGTTCTCTCAAGCCGCATCCGACAGTTCGTATACTCGGAGATGTCAGCTGGCGAACATTAAGATTTTGTGGGTTAGAAGACTCGAAGCTGACCTTCACTCCCCTTTTCGCATTATATCTAGCTCCAGTCTTCCACTCATTAACACTCTCACTCCGAAAGATCGATCTTATGCCACGCGCAACTCCTCCATAGCGATTTCGCTGCCACCCCTTTGCACTACATATAAGCGCTCCCTGTTTTTTCCATCCAAATATGACTTCCTTTGGCATAATCTTCCACCAAAAATTAGGTCATCGCCTACGTTATTGGTATTCAAATCAAAATGATGTAAACACTGTACACTGGAAAGTATAAAGGCAATTTTGACCGTCTTCTTCCCAAACAGTCGATTTCTTAACTTTGAGAAGGGTTCTTCTGGGATGTAGCGGTAGATCAAGTGGAAATCCTCACTCATATCTTTACAACCTCCTGTTTTAAATTGGTTACTAAGTCCGCTGCTGTCACTCCTCCCCATAGCAATTATTTTCGCGGTTCTTGATGTCATCTCCTCATTTCGACCTCAAGCGGTCTGTCGACGCTAACGGTACAACGCTCTGTATTCGTCGTCTACTACTAGTTTAGTCGTACCTCCCTTGCCCACTCCTCGGCTGGGCTCAAAGCGGAATGTGACCGATCACGTATGGGTCCCTCTCGTCTCGCCACTTTGACGCGAATATTCTTATCCGGCGTATGAATTCTGCCCGTACGATATTTGGTTTGAATCCCTTATACAATACCGCATGCAGGCCAGTCCTGTCTGACCCGCATATTTACGCCACATGGCTGACATTTACTTCTGCCCGACACTGTCCGTCTATAATCCGTTGTATACTGCTACATGCAGGCCAGTCCTGCCCTCATTTTATCTTTTCATGAGCAGCAGTTTTCCCACTTTAAAGTTAATCCCGTCGTTTCTTATTCTACAATATAGGTCTTTTCACTGTTCGTTCATCATTTTTCGTAACGGACTACTAATCCAATAAATATGTATTGTCACGAATGGAAGAGAATATGCGCTATGTATTGTATGTGCTACAGGTTCTGTCTACCTCGTCCAAAATTCCTTTGACAATCTATTTTTGTTTGCTTTGATGTGACTCCGATAGGTCTTAAATAAAATTATTTTATTGATTTATTCATTTATTTACCATCCATCTACGACCAATCCCTTTTTGGCAGTGACTTTTGTGACTAGAACAGATCTTCAGCGGGAATATTAATTTCCATTTGTTCAGGAAGAATCGCCTAGTGTAACATATCGGTGAAAAAGCAGCTCCCCCACCCAACTGGTAGATAGCCTCATCCAACGGGGATTGTCGCTCTTTGTGCGACTGTCCGCGAGTTAGTTCATTACTCATGACGATATCAACAGACGCATAAAAGAAATGTGGACGAATTTTCATTCAGTTCAGAAATAATTCTCTCTCTATTGCCACTTCTTCCCTTCATTGATCTCGAACCAGTCAATGTGAGGACTATGTGTTTGTATGGTTAAAGAACCCTATTCGCGAAAGAGAAGGGATGGAAAGCGGCCTAATAATAAATAATATTTGCCTAAGAGGGATTGATAAGTTCTACTCAAATATGTTCATTCTCAGGCTGGAAACAAACGTGCTATGTAAGGCAGGTTGGCAAAGGCAAACAGTAAAGAATACTATCAACAGCGGCTTTAAACACATTTAAAAAGATAAATTTTTGGACGATAAAAGAAGTCAGGTAAGTTAGTAAATTCGTTGAATTCTATGCGAACATATCCACTTTACTCGAATAGCAAGTTATTGGCGCATACTGTCTTATTGCCAATGCCAATGTATCTGTCTACCGACCACCTAGGACAGACCGCATCGCCGACACCCAACTATTGGAGCAGTTGGAGAAATATTCCAGTCAACCTAACATCATGATCATGGGCGACTTCAACGCACCAGGAACAAACTGGAATGCCCTCCAAGCGTCAGGTCCAAAATCGGCATTCGATTACCGCCTGTTGAGCAAGACATTAAATGCGTGCCTCACACAAAATTTCAGTTCAGTTCAGTTCAGTTCACTTCATTGAGGGAAATAGGCGTAAGTCTTTGAGTACCCTATTTGCAAAGTAAAAAATGTGTGGTGTACAGATAGATGTGCTGGGCTGAAATAGTTCGAGCACGCCCATAATGGTGGGACA
>CACRXP010001092.1:102626-112939 GCA_902702965.1 Spirometra erinaceieuropaei | reverse complement strand
AATGAGCCCCAGTCAAGACCGGATAAGTCTGCCCTCATCTGATTGAAGTCGTCCCGCCAAACATTACGCCTTTTGTGGTCTGGAGTATGTGAAATGGAGAATAACGAATAATCCCACATAAGCACTACGTGGTCACTTCGGCCAAGGGGCGGCATGGAGACGATCTCGTCTATGCTGGCTGGTGTTTGCGTAAAGACCAGATCCAGGTGGTCGGTAGACTGTGAGGACATCGAGACACGGGGAACCGGTAGCCTTGATGGTCAACCAGATACCTTCCGTATTGCACGCAAACTTGGTGGTGTTATCCGACACTTTCAGACCTTCATTCACATACACAACGATACCACCACCCTGACGATGTTCCCTGTCCCTCCGATAAATTTGGTATCCAGGCAAGGCTACTTCGTTATCGCTAATATTCTCGGACAGCCAGGTCTCAGTTACTGCTAAAACATCTGGAGACAGCTCAACAAGGCAAAGTTTTAGTTCGTCTAGTTTCGATATGAGGCTTTGGGCATTCGTGTACAAGCACCTTAGTTTAGCACCAGCCAAATTTCCTGTTGCATTTGTTACTGCTTGCGAAACTGGGTCCGCAAGGTCAAGGTCAAGCCGCTGGTTTTAAATTTGAAGATAAGTGGAGGATATTATTTTTAGTGGTTTTTCTGTGAGATCTAACGATTTTAGTACTTGTTTTTTTGGTTGAATTTCCTTAAATACAGGCCTTTTATCTAAGAACTGCCCGCTGCCATCTCCTTTCGAGTTTTGCTATTCTATGCCCGCTGTTCACTAATCGCACTTTGCAATTCTCATTTTGTGCATCCGATTTCCCTCTAACTGTTGTAATTTATTTTTAAATCGTTAGCCCCTAGCTGAAATTCAGTCAACTTGTCTGCCAGAAGTTTTCTTAATCACAAATTGCCTCGACACAAGATGAGACCAAAAGTCACTGGTCGACGTAAGCTCTCGGCTCTTGTAAGTAAACATGGCCTAACTAAACGTAAGTCAGAAGCTTTACCTAAATCTAAGTCAGATGATATTACTAGTCAGTCGTCACCCGTTGTAATTAGTCGGCAGCTTAATCTGTCTGCACTTGACCACTGCAATGACTTTATGCTAAAGTTTGGCTCTTTGCTGACAATTCTTGGACATTTATTCGACGGGAACATCTCCGATATTCCCTCTGAAGAATGTAGGCGTCTCGACTTACTTGTTCACCTGATCGCCAGTGAATCTAGTGATAGACAGAAGCGTTCTTACAACTCCCTGCTAAAAAATGTTCCTCGATCTGCTCGGCCAATTGATGTTGCGACCAGTTTCCTGTATTAATGTGGTTTCAACTATAAAATAGCTGATGCCAAACGCCTGTCCTCCCGTAGTACAAATCCACCCATCTTAGTCAAATTGTTTTCATCAATCGAAGTTCACACAATCTTTACTCATCGAGAGCGTGTCACTGCGTACCTAGAGAAGGCAAAATTTTTCCTTTGTCATGATCTTACTCCTATGGAGCGTAGAATGGGCTCTCTATTCTCACGTAAACCTACTGCTTCTCAGTCTAATGCTCCCCAACTCGGTCATAATACAAGTGGCCGTAAGGATTCAGCTTCTCCTACTCCTGCGACATCTGACTCCCTCCTTCCTCTTTCCCCGACATCTCCATCTCACTCGAACCACTTGACGCATTTGCCTGCCCCTAGACTTGCAGCAGCAGCAGCAGCAGCCCCATTTATCGTTTCGTATCCTCCAGATAGTCCCGTTGAGACACATGAAAATCCGTCTACGTCAACTAGACCGATAACTTCTATTGTCCAACTGGGTGCTGTAAGGTCTACAGCTAAGTCACCAGTGGCTTGGCGTCTGAACGGTGAGACTCGAAAATTGAATCAGACTCCGACCCAAAAGAAAACTAGTACAGTTCCATTTGGAGGTACGACGCCTTCTCTTAGATTTAACAAGTCTGTTCAGCCCAGCACGTCTACAAACCCCGCAGGTCCAATTATATCCTCGAATAATTCTCTGTCCTGCGTACCGGTCACTTATCAAAGCCCTACTATATATCCAGCAACTAATTCATACATGAATTGCCCTAAATCATTTATGCTCCAACCTAGTTCAGGCTTCCCACCACTTAAGGCCAATTGCTCTCAGGTACGTCAACCTATCTCCTTTGACTTCCAATCTAGACCTGGTTTCCCACCATTTCATTCTTTTAGTGGCCTACCCTCACCCATTAGCCCCTACTTTCCTTCTAGCCTCCCTCCTCCTCCTCCTCCTCCCCTTCCTTCATTATTTAACTACCAACAAGTCTATCCATGTTCTAACTCCCCTAGCATTCCAATGTTTGAAAACTATATCCCCACCTCCTTTAGGTCTCATACTCAGCCTTCTCTTGCTGACTCCCCATACGTCAATAACTCTAAATTAACTGGTACTTATTCTCCAAGTGTCATTAATTCGCAGCTTACATATCCGCCTCCAAATTTTTTTAAAATACCGTCGAAAATAGCATTGCCGTTCGAAACACATTAGATATTATATTATTGAATGCCTGGTCAGTTATAAACAAGATGGCCCAAATCAGAGCCATTGCTCTGGAAATGACGCCTGATATTATATGTGTAACAGAATCTTGGACCCATTCTCTAATTCCCGACTCTGCCCTTCTCATAGATTACTTCGATTTTTACCGCCAAGACCGCACGACTAGGCGTGGGGGTGGTTGTCTTCTTTATCTTAAATCCTACCTAAAGCACTCTCCCTATTACTTGGATGTTTCCTCATTCACGGGAAACTTCTGCTTTGCATCTGTTATTCTCTCGCCGCAAAGAAAGGCAATTATTGGCTGTATCTACAATCCCCCAAATTCTTTAGCCAGTGATGATTCACAACTCTGTGAAATCTTTAAATTAATTTCGGAAGCTGCTTTCGATGTTAAAATAATCACTGGGGATTTTAACCTTCCTGAAATTGACTGGTTTTCCAATAGCTGCCCACCCAGATTCCAGCCCTTTCAAGATATTATCAATTTTTCTATATGGTCCCAACTGTTGCGCTCTCCAACAAGAGATAATCACATTTTAGATCTAATCTTTACCAATGACATTGCTCCCCTTTCTGTTGCTTTAAAAAAGGACCTCTTTGACAGTGACCACGTATTAATTCATTGTTGCCTACCGCTTGCCTTTTCAAAAAAGACAAGCGCCGTTCAGACTTTCATGAACTACGACTGCGTAGATAGCAACGTAATAAATAACTATATGAGATCCTTGGATTGGTGTGGCTTCCTCACTTGTAGCGATGCAACCATTCTTCGTGATGTCATGTCCAATGTTTCCAAGGACATTCTAGAGTTTGTGCCGCGTAGATATCTCAAGCCTAATTCTTCAGATTCTCTTGTTCCTCATTTTCTTCAGAACAGACCAAAAAGTTGAGGCGACAACTGCGTGACCTATCCACTAGTTCCTTATCAGTTCATCTTAGAATCATAGAGATTTTTGAGATGGCCTCAAGGATGCGCCAAGCGCGCGACAGGCAAAGAGAATCAATTGCTCTCAGTGGTTCGAACCCTGGCAAATCCGTCGCTAACATCTTCCGTCATCGGTCCTCCTCTAAGCGTGGTCATGAACTTCCACCCATGCTACATGATAACAAAGTCTTCCTCGCCGATGACACTGACAAGGCGGAGTTGTTTAGTGCTTTCTTTGCAAAACACCTTGCTACCGAGTCCGATCCGGTCCCTTTCTTTCGATCACTTTCAGATAGGACACTTAGTACAACTGATGTCTCCTCAGATCTCTTTAAGAAACACATAAGCCGTTTGAAATACTCACACTGCTCAGGAACGGACGGGATTCCGAATTCGATTATTTAACAAGCGTCCGACTTTCCCATATTGCTCAGTCATTTATTCTCTGTTTATATTCCAAAAGGATTCTTTCCTGAAACATGGAAAACGTCAATTATCATTCCCGTTTTCAAGTCAGGATCTCGGTCCGATGTTAATAACTATCGGGGCGTGCACAAAACGCCGTCTCTAGCAAAACTTCTTGAAAGGATTATTTTCAATGAAATTCTTGACTTCTGTCTAGCTAATCGGCTTCTGAGCTCTAGTCAGCATGGGTTTTTACCTGAACGATCCTGCGAAACATGCCACTTGGCTTTTCTTAATCTAGTCACTTCTCTTCGTAATGAGCGGCAGTCAGTGGTTGTTATTTACTTTGATCTTAGCAAAGCCTTTGACAAGGTGCCCCATAGACGTCTTTTAGTAAAATTGGAAGCCCTGGGCATCCGGCCGCCTCTACTCGACTTCATTAGGTCCTATCTGTCCAACCGATATCAGAAAGTCATGGTCGGTAATAGCTACTCGACACCTCACTCGATCACGAGTGGCGTACTTCAAGGCACGGTCCTTGGTCCGCTACTCTTCCTTCTGTACATCAATGATATTTCGACTGAACTCGGAAATTCGCAAACTTTTACTTATGCCGATGACCTCAAGTGTGTTTACTCATACTCTAAGGACACCGCAAATGTTTGTGTTGAAAAAATTAATGCCGATCTACTACGCTTAAGCAGATGGGGTTCGACATGGCAGATGGAGTTTTCATCATCCAAGTGTAGTTTCCTGTCTTTTGGTCCTACCAAACTTATTGGTCCCATAATTTTTCAGAATAACACACTCTCAGAATGCCTCACCATAATGGACCATAAAGTTATACAAAAAAACTTGCTTTATCACCTCATGCAGATAGAATCTCTGCCAAAGCCGCGCAGATATGTGGATTCATATCGCATAATTTTTCCTTCCGGAAATGAAGCTAAGACTTTATCAAATGTTTGTTCTTCCAGTCCTCGAATATTGCTGTCCTTTCTTCGGTTTAATGAGCGCCTGCGACCGTAATAAAATCGAAAATGTTCAGAGAATTTTCACTCGGAAACTGTTCTCTCAATCTTCGTCCAGTATTTCTTATACTCAGAGATGTCAGCTGGCGAACATGAAGTTTTTGTGGGTTAGAAGACTGGAAGCTGGCCTTTGCTTCCTTTTTCGCATCAACTCTAGCTCCAGTCTTCCGCACATTGACATTCTCACTCCGAGAGATCGGTCTTATGCCACGCGCAACTCCTGCATGGTGATTCCGCCGCCTCTTTGTACTACATCTACGCGCTCCCTCTTCTTTGCTTCCAAATATGCCTTCCTTTGGAATAATCTTCCGCCTGAAATTAGATTATCGCCTAAGTTACTGATATTCAAGTCGAAATTACGCAAACATTTACACCGGAAAGCATAAAGGCACTGTTAACGGTCTCATTCCCGAACATTCAGATTCTTGACTTCGAGAAGGGTCCTCCTGGGATTTAGTGGTAGATTAAGTGGTAACTCTTAATTATATCATTAGAAACCCCTGTTTTGATTTGGTTTCTAAATCCATTGCTTTCCCCCCCGATAGCGACAGTTTTCGCGGTTTTTGATGTCATCTCCCGCATTCCGACCTCATGCGGTCTGCCGAAACTCACGGCGGAACCCTCAGTCTTCACTGTTTACTAGTAGTTCGGTCGTACCTCCCTTCCTCACTGCTCGGCTGAGCTCGAAGCGTGCTGTGGCCGATCGCATCTCGGTTCCTCTCGTCTGGCCTCTTTGACGCGGCGTACCAATCCGGCCCAGACGATCTCAATTGTGAATCCCGTATACAATGCCATTTGCAAGCCAGTCCTGTCTGACCTACATTCTTACCCATCAAGGCGGACACTTATTGATACCGTGACGATGACCGAAAACATTCCGTTATATACCGCCACCTACAGGCCAGTCCTCCTCGCTTTTTTCTGTTATTATTTTTAAAGAGGGTTTTTTTCTCCTGTAAAATTAATCCAATCATTTTTAATTTTTTCCAAGGAGTTTTTTTTCACCCCTCAATCATCATGTTTCTCAATGGACTTCTAATTCAGAAACTATGAATTGCATTTTGTAAAGATTCGTCCTACCTCGTCTAAAACTCGCATGCAAATTTATTTTAACTTGATTGATTGATGGGACCCCGACGGGTCTTTAATAAAAATTATCTATCTATCTATCTATCTATTACTCCGTTATCGCGGACGTCGTGTTCTCTAGGCTCTTCCGTTACCTGATTGGTTCCATTTACAAGCCTTGTTTCAGTCAGATCACTGGACGCTACGGGCTCACTTGTGTTGGCGCCTTGATCAGGTGGTTCAAAGAAGGCGTCTGTTTTAGCTGAGTAGCTGTCGTCGTTAGTAGTATTACAGGCTGGTTCCACTGAAACGGCAAATATTTTCGAACTACCTTCCCCTTGAAGATAGCCAGATTGTGTTCGCCATCCTTCAGTCTTGATTTTAACTCCGAGACAAGTTCCCGGCATTTCAACCGTTCCGCTGGTGAATAGTCCGGTTGAAAAAAAACCTGCTTGTGTGTGTTTCTGAGATCGGTTTTTTTAGAGAGGATAAACTTGATTTGCTCTTTGTTCTCCAGCATAATTTTGAGAGGGCGAGGTGGTTGTGCTACTGTCCTGTCTTCACTCCTTTTTCCTATCCGGAATGCTTTCAGAACCTTTATTTCCATGTCTGCCGGCAGTAAATGATTTAGCAGACCATGAAAGAAGCAAGGTCCTCGGAGACACGGTCTTCAGGTCTGACTGCATTCGATTCTGACAAACCCTGAATAACCAGACACTGCTGGCGAGCATGGTCCTCCTTACTCTGTCTTTCCGGTGAATGCGCTGCATGTGGGCGAGAACGATTTACGGAGTCATCGCTTGGACGCACACTTTTACTGTCTATCGACTGTCCCGAGCAACCCATCAGGGCTGGCTGGGACTTCAGCATCCTGTCATGGCGTTTCCCTCTCCCTTCTACCCACGGGTTTATGTCTTCGCATTCAGCTACGTGCTCTGTAGTGCGCTCAGGGTGGTTGCCAGAATAAAGAGGGCAACAGTAGACTGGATGACCCAGGTATATCGTCTCCAGGCAAAACAGAAATCCCATCACTTACAGCAAGAGGCTTAGTTGAGATGGCTTCCGCGACATGTAACTTTTTTGCGACATCGCTTAAGACATCGTGCGTGGGAATTGAGTCTCCCTTTATCGGCGGCTTCATTTTCATTGTCCTGCTGTTACCGGCGTCTGAGGTTTTGGCTGTTGTGTTGCTACTCGTGTTTGAAGATTCCCCCAAGGCGATATTTTTGCGCGTTTTTTGCGTTTTGCTCTTCGTTTTTGGGGTTCTAACACTGGACACGTTCTGGCCGACTACGGTCTGTTTCACGAGCGTCCTTAAATCAGCAAGCTCCTTTTCCAGTTGTTCTACTTTGATTTGAATCTCGTCTTCGTACCTCACACTTTTTGCGGTATTTACGCTTTTTGCACGCTTTGCTGGTCGTTGGCTGGAGGCGAAGGTAGAGCGAGCACAGGTTCTGGATACGAAGGACAACTCACCGGACTTATCTTCCAAAGAGGTGCCGTCGCTGGCCGTACTACTACATGTAATGTTCCCAACGAGAACACGTGAAGGAAAAAGGGCAAACTGCCTGGATCTGTAGAGGCTGCTTGCCATCGTCAGTGTCATCCCTAGGCCAACTCGGGGGCTCAGACCATGACATAGTTGTTTCAACGTTGGAATTCGAGGCTGACGAAATGTCGTCCCAAAAGTATAACTTTTTCCGCGATTTCCGATCCACTCGCTCAACCGAATTATTAACACACCTTAATTCCTACGACTGGACTGAGTTCTTCCTTAGTTCGGATGTAAATGTTTGCATTGCAAAACTGTACGAAATTTTGGATCCGCTTATTTCCCGTTTTGTCCCCGTAAGAAAATTATTAATGTTGGGGATGAGATTTTCCTACCCTTACCCTTTCGTCGCAGATTGCGTAGACTTTGTCGTCGATTCCATCTTCAGAACGACGTCTCTGTTCTGCCCTTGATTTGTGATATTCTTGATCGAGCTAAGAGATTGTCTGAAGAAAAACAGCTAGCCGAAGAGGTCCAGTTTACCGAAAACCATTCGTTAAATGTCTCGAAACTTTTCTCTAGAAAAATACGAACTCAGAGAAGGACGCAGTATCCTATCCTTCGAGACGATCTCGGAAATCCCATAGTTGATGCCCAGTTAACCACGGAAAGCTTCAATGATTTCCTGTCCAAAACGTTTATTGTAGACTCGACAACTCCGCTTCCGACCATCCAGTCATTGACCGGGGCAGTTCTAGAAACTATAACTTTCACTCTGTGGGATGTGACTGTTGCGATTCGGCGTTTTCGTCAATCTTATAGTCCAGGCCCTGATGGTGGCCCTGTAATCATTTTAAAAACCGATGCAAACACGATCTTCCCATCCCTCTTATGCAAGATATTTAATCTCGCTCTTGAAAGTGAAACTTATCCTACATTGTGGAAGGAATCACACATTTTGCCCATTCCTAAGCACGGCAAATCTACATCATTTGATGACTTTCGGCCAATAAACAACCTCCCCGCAGTTTCGAAGATCTTAAAGACATTGATCAAAGATAAGATGATGTGTCAATTAACAGCGAATAACTTACTGAGTGTTGCTCAGCATGGATTCCTCAAAGCTCGATCTTGTGACACCTGTCAACTCTCTTTCTTTGACTATGTTCTCCAATCTAGGGACCATGGTTTTGCTCTTTACACAGTATATTTCGATTTCACTAGGGCTTTTGACCGTGTTGACCATGCTCTTCTTCTCTTGAAATTGTCCTCTTTCGGAATAGGTGGCAAACTTTTGAATTTTATATCCTCTTATTTGGGCACTCGCATACAACGAGTTAAGATTTCCAATAACATCTCCAACCCCACACGTGTGAGGAATGGAGTCATTCAGGGTAGTGTACTCGGCCCGCTTTTATTTTGCCTTTTCGTTAATGATGTACCCGATTTATTTCAGAATGGTAGGCCTTTCATGTATGCCGATGATCTTAAAGTTGCATATCGATATAAGCCGGCAGATCATGACATCGTGCATGAGCTCCTAAAGAGCGATCTACAGGCTTTCGCCCAGTGGTGCCGCGCATGGCGCCTTTCTCTTTCTTGGCATAAGTGCTCAGTCATGGTGGTTGGCGACGACCGCCAACCTCAACTAAATATTAAAGGTCACTCCATAAATGTGCCTAGGGTTATAAAAGATCTGGACATATCATACTCCAAGAGTCTCAATCTCTCGGAGCACTGTGCCTTGATAGTCTCCAAAGCACGTAGAACGACCCGGTTTATCCTCCGAAATTTTAAAACTAGGGACATTAGAATGCGCCTTTTCAACATGTACGTTAGACCTGGCCTGGAATACTGTTCGTTTTCATTTAGCCTCATGCATGCTACTGAGCGGAAGAAAATAGAATCCGTTCAACACTTTTTTACCAAGAGAATTTTAACCCCGGAACACCGACATTTGTCTTACCAAGAACGTTGCCGGCTTACAGACCTCGATCCTCTATGGTTCCGTAGATTACAAAAGGGACTATTTTTGCTATTTAAACTCTTATATAATCACACATTTAACCCACTCACCTCTTTAAGACATCATATCCACCCACGACGTAACAGTCACCGTGAGGTCTTCTTATTTCTGCCTCTGGCACGCACTGTTAAATATCGTCGGTTCCTTTCTGTAAATGCAATTGCTATTTGGAATAAACTACCCATGAGTGTAAAAACTCTGCAAAATTATCCTTTATTTAAGAGAACTATTACTTGATTTTTGCATTCAGAAAAGCTCCCACAAATTTTGGGTGCTGAAAACTCTGATCGACTGTACCGTAGCGATGGCGTTTGTGGTCTCTGAACACTATGGCCGGTATCACCAGCTGTTCCTCAACGCCTCTACTTTGGCTATCCCCAACTTCATGAAAGGAATTTGACGTCCGAAAATCTCCGATACCGTGCAACCTCCCCCCTTCTTCACGGTCGATATTCTACCACCGCCGGCAGTTTTTTCTCCTGAGCCCTCCAAACCATAAAAGCCACCATCAACTGTATTTTTATCCCTTTAGCTCAGGAGTTTTTTTCACTTCTGGTCGGATTTATTTTTAATCGCTTCCCTGTAAACTGGCATTAAATAAAAATTTATTTATTTATTTATTTATCTGGTGTTTACGAAAACACCAGACAGCATAGACGAGATCGTCTCCATGCCGCCCCTTTGCCGAAGTGACCACGTAGTGCTTATGTGGGATTATTCGTTATTCTCCATTTCACATACTCCAGACCACAAAAGGCGTAATGTTTGGCGGGACGACTTCAATCAGATGAGGGCAGACTTATCCGGTCTTGACTGGGGCTCATT
>CACRXP010001092.1:65478-81416 GCA_902702965.1 Spirometra erinaceieuropaei | reverse complement strand
TAAAACAATCCTGATTATATGTACAATAGTTTCTCAGCAAATGGGCATCCAGTCTACACTTAAAGGACTCCACAGTTTCGGAAAGAACCACCGCATCAGGGAGTCCGTTCCATGCCCCAATGCCCCTGTGGGAGAAGGCGTTTCGTCGGACGTCCGAATGAGCCAGCTTCCTCTGCAGTTTGAAGGGATGACCACGCAGTCGGTCAGTCCCGGCCAATTCGAAGAATTTATCCAAGTCTAGGGCGCACTCGCAGCCTCTGAAAATCCTGTAGGTTTGAATGAGATCGCCGCGCAGTTGTCTGTAATTTAGAGAAAAGAGATTTAGTTCGGTCAGCCTGGTTTTGTAAGGCAGATGATGAAGGTTCTTGACCATCTTCGTAGCCATCGCCTGTACTCTTTGCAGTCGTTGATAATCTTTCTTCAACCACGGTCGCCAGGTCTGGACTGCATATTCTAAGTGAGAGCGAAAGAATGTCCCTTAGGTTTTCCCGAACAACTCTTTATCGATCTGCACAAATCCTCGCCTCAGCGCAAATAACACCCTTATCGCACTTTTGGCTGCCTTTTGACACTGTGATGATGGTTTCAGCGAGGAGGTCATTAGGACGCCCAGGTCTTTCTGTTCCACAACATTTGAAAGGGGCTGACCACCAAGGACGTATTGAGAGGAATCGTCCTCCTTACTGGTCTCTTTGGTGCGGAGTCTCAGGACCACACATTTGTCCTCATTAAAATTAAGGAGCCAACGAGCTGACCAACTGTTCGGGCGGTTCAGACTGTCTTGAAGTGCGTACCTGTCTGCGTCAGATCGGATGGCTCTCCACAGCTTAACATCGTCAGCAAACATGCTGGCGCTGCATCCCAGGTCGTCGACGCAGTCGTTAATGTAAACCAGGAATAGCAACGGCCCTAAGACGGAGCCCTGAGGTGCACCACTTAGAACTGGGGTAGGAGTTGACCATGAGGCCTCAACGCACACGGTTTGTGATCTTCCGGTAAGCAAATATGTTATCCATGTCAGCAGCCTTCCTCTTATCCCAATTTCAGAAAGTTTGTAGATTGGGCGTTTGTGTAGGACGTTGCACTCTCTCCTCCCCCCCCTCACATGGATCCGGCGTCAGGACACAGTCAAGAAGACCGGAGGGAGGAGGGGGCATAGCTGGTTGGCACAGTGAAGGCTCGCAACTAGACGTACCACCACACCCGCTGTTCTACAACATGTCTGACCAGGATTTTATTCCACAGCCCAAATAAAGGAGCGGCATCGATCCCAATTAGCGCGGATTGGACTGGTAATTAGGTGAGCCACAACACCCCAGTGCTGGCATTAGTTATGGATGCGCATTCCCGGTAAGGCCTGCCGGACTCCCGTCTAGGCCCTGCATTGATCCGGCGCATATACCGTATGGCCCGTCTAGGGGGTGGCATGCTATAAATATAAGCTTCTTCACATCTCAGATGGGAAAAAATGGTAAGAGGTGGTTTGGTAGCCCCACGTGATCGACACAATATTGTTGGGGTTAGAGTTGAGGGCTGGAGTTAGGGTAAGGGGTTAGGATTAGAGGTCAGGGTTAGGGTTTACGATTAGGGGTAATAGTAAGGGGTTAAGGTTAGGGATTAGCGCAACTATTTCCCAACCATTCAAAGTACAACCGCGCATTCCTAATAGCTTTTCTTCTGCATACACCTACTTGTCCTCGTCGCCTGTGCGCTTCTCGGCCCCACCTGTAAAAATCCCTATTACGTTTTGTCCGTATCATGGGTGACTGTGGTTTTTTTTTTACTTCAGATGAGGCTACCAAACCACATCCAACCAAAACAAGATTTGATTAAAAACCCCTTTTCTTGTTCTTCACACAGAAAGTGACCTCATTGGTCTCTGTGAGATAAACGACCTAAGGAAACAATCGTCCACCCGAACGGCCTAAGTACTTATCGCAGCCTTTTGCAGCACTGCTATTTTCTGATACAGCATCTTCTCAAGTTACAGACAGGCCATCAACAGTCACGCTGTCAGTATATAGACAATTTACTGTCAATAAATAGTACATCTCACACTAGATGACAGTCTGCCAGGACATTACAGTTTCCCCTCAGTTTCCGTCTCCGTTTTAGACTAGAGTTTTCCTAGCGGTGAGGTGAATAAAGAAAGTACTTCGTTCTCGGGTTTAGCAAAAAACTTGATTTGAGCATTTCCGCCGCTTAAATTTCCGTTTAAGAGCCTTTTGAGGATCTGGCAGCCTGGCGCAGAGGAGATGGAAGCCAAATAGTAGTTTGAAATTATTACCTAACAGCGGTTTCCGTCTCATATTTAAGTGTGAAGAACTGTGCTCGGCACGAACTGACCGAATGCCTCTAAGAAGGAGGCGGCACTGCGTTCTGAGACGTCCCTTTTTGACGTTTCACGCGTACATGGGTTAATGCACGTTGCCAAACAAGCCATGAAAGAATATGGCCTCGCGTGTGCACGTGCTGCTTTAATCTGTTTACACCTTTCTGATTGGCTCTCATGCGCAAACGTCCTTCGTCGCTGCAGTGTACACGGCCTTTCATTTGCGCCTGCAGCCGAAACAACTACTTTCCACAGCCGCTCGCCCGGCCTGAAAATATATGTTTTTGCCGAATGGTTGATCTCACTCCGTTAGATGTTGCCGGTTGTGTTGGTCGGGTCTGCTTTTGCAGGGGCAAAACCCTTTACCTGATTGTGTTGCTCCGGTTCACAGGTGCGCTTCCAGATTTGTTTTTGTTTCCTTGTAGGCCTGGGGTGTGTCGAGTGGTAATACTTTGGTATTTCATGAGCCATATGTGTTCTCACCTGATGAACTGTGTGTCAGATGTGGTCGTGTAGCCACGCCTGAGGTAAACAATTCCCAGCCACCTGTAATATGGGATCGGTGGCCGGGGAACGCACAGGCGACAAGGTCATGTAATTATATGCAAAAGAAAAGCTATCGGGGATGCGCAGTTGTACTTTGAGTGGTTGGGAAATCATTGCCCTTACACCCAACCCTAGACCTGCCCCCCCTGTCCAGCTAGACTGTCCACCTCTTTCCCACACAACAACAACAACAGCAGCATCAGCAGCATCAACGATTCAACCCTAATTCACAGCCAAAGAGGCGTCGGAAACCAAGGAAGGGCTAGTCATACACTTCCACGTCCACTCATCGCCCAAGTTACAAGTGCTCTCTAGCGAAAATGATCACCGTCGATTACGACAAGCGAATTATCACGTACCTCCACCATGTTGAGAAAATAGGTACCCGTTAAACGCCGGCATTCGAGGTTGGGATGGTGAATAGAACGCATTTCGGCTTTTCAGTATATTCGCTCCAAGCAGGTGAAGAGGCCATGCACCCCCTGGCAAGTGCATTTGCAGGCATCAATCTACCCAGGACAGTGTCCAGTGAATTCTTTAAATTCTGAAGCTACACCCTCGTAACTTTATCAAGAACTTCTGCATCTTGTCGGGAATTATACGTTGGGTTGGTTGGCGCCTACTGACATTTGATTAAAAAAGCCGTAGGTTGGGCGTGGTGAATCAGTAGGGCGTTTGCGGTCTCTACACACGTGCAAATTGCCAACCTTTTCCGTGTTGAACGCATCTTAGCGTAAACACGGTCCTTTCTCACGCGCGAGCCACCTTTACTATGGAGTTCGAAAGGCTGAGAGGTCTACTGCGTCACGCCGCATCATTTAAACAAAAATTGACTTTCAAAACTCAATGCAGAGGAGAGATTTGGAAAGTGTGTGAGACAGTTAAAAAAATACTACTATTACTAGGTTGAATAATTGATAATGTGGGCGGTTAAGGTTTGGAATGTTGCACCGAGGTACGACTGACAAGCCTTAGTTTTAGGTGCCGAGGGGTGTAGAAAATCTGACGTCACTGCTAAGTAAAGTTTCGGCAACTCAACCGGTCTGGTTGGAAATAAGGAGACTCGAACATAGCTAAGGGTGCTAAAGAGGCAGAATTTTATGGGATATTTGTGCAGAAATGAGAGTTTCAGGAAGTAGTTACGACGAAGGAAGCGCCGTCACCGAAGCAAGAATTGTTTTCGCCCGACGTTTCGGGTTCGCACCAGGAAGCCCTCATCGGAGACAGCACCAGACTGCAGCCTTTGTTAATGAATTCGGCTGTGGATGTAAAATTTCCGACGGGTAATATTCATGTTACTGCGATCACGTCTCCTTCTCAGTTTCATAACGTCTCATTTAGGTGCGGACCGTACTTCTCTGAGTACGAAAGTATGCGCGACGCGTCGAAACCCCTAAATAAAAGTCTATCTTGGTGTGTTAATGAATGAATTAACTGAGTCCTACGGATGGGGTCTTGCGAACGTGAGGTCGTTCAGCACCAGGCTCCGTCCAAACTCCTTCTAGGAAGGGGACGCCTTAGGGGAAAATACCTCCAACACGCTGGGTTATGACGCCATCGGACGTGGTGTACAAGCAAACAGTAACTCTCTAACGTCGTTGTTTAATATTTGCAATGCCTGTAAATCTTGCACTGCTATCTTTGTGCACTTCTTTCTTGGTCGTCTGTTATTGCGTTTCTTCCAAATTTACTTTGAGGGGGGAGGCGTGGGACCTCAAAACCTAGATCATATTTGCCCGCTGCGTAGCTGTCTTGTCGAAACTGAAGAACCTAAATCGGTGGCGTAAACAAACCCTTTGGATGCAACGCGTACCTTCACCTTATAGCTACGGTAATGACTCTACTAGTACTGCTGCTATTGTCGTCCAGGATATTGTCCCTTTCGACATCAGAAATCCTCGACAAGTCAACCTAGACAGTGCACACCGTAGTCCCCCCCCCTGACAGTTCAAAATTCCGACCAGTTCCGGCTCGTAGGAGCCTCATTACTCTCCTAAATGTATCCATCCAGCCCGCAAGATACACCAGTTTAAGGTTCCAGAATTGTCCCGGGCGGCGTGCGCGGTCTCATTGTATGGGGGCAACATTCACCACGTTGAGATGCGGCAATGGTTCTGATCCTTTTATGGGTAACCGATTCGCTGGATAAGGACCCACACACGATCCGTGATCACACAGCGAGACGGTTTGCGATGAACTTTTCCAGAGCCCAGTGCCTGCTTAATTCACCTTCGCTGAAGGCCGTTTCACAAACCACTACAGGCAAACGCCTCGGATGGCTCACATTCAGGCTAACAAGCAATACCCACCTTACCGGGTCTCCTTTTGTCCCGTAGTACAGTACAAACTTTGAAACCCTCAACCACACTGAGTGCTGTTCCGTTCATCGACCCGACGAAGATGGTAATAGCTGCTACGTCGGGAACCCCCGATGGAAAGGCAACTGTGTACTTCGATGCGTTTTCTCGCCCTCGTAGTCTTTGCAGCAAAGAGCTCAGTTGTTCTCACTACCAGTCGAACTTTATGCGGTTTGTTTTGAGCGAACTTACGGCATCTGATGTAATCCAAGTTCAGTAGAGTCGTTTCCGTCCTGATCGTACTCCCAGTGTTATCCTGCCATGAACAGCAAACAATGGCCCTCGCAGCCTGGTGTGTGCCGTCAGCTCTCCGGTGCCTGGTTCTCTGGCGGTCGAAGCGGTGACGCTCCCGCCGGGTATACAAGTCGTTTGCATGGCTGCCCAGTCACCCTTCGTGATGTTGTTGGTCAAAATCCTGGATAAGTGCTTGTTGTGGACCAGGGGGTCTATTGATACGTCTAGGTGCGAGTCTGGTCGGGTCAGCTACCTGCGCCCTCCCTCACCTCCGGTTTTCTTGACTCTGTCTTAACACCGGGTATAGGTGGGGGAGTAGGAGAGAGTACGGTAGATGCTGCGCAAGTCTACTCTCACTATAAACTAATTCACGCGCAAGTAACCGTGCCTGCTATGAACGGTCCCGGTGGAATGAACCCCCAATAGTGTCATCCCATATTCTCGCGCGCGTTTATAAACCGTAAATTCCCTCCAAAACTGCGAATCGTTTAAATTTTGAGCCCTGTCCGTACGACAAGACGTCGTTATCATAAAATACTACATCATATCAATAACAGTAAAGCCCCATTATGTTATTGTATACAATCATCACGTTTTCTTTATTTGTGGCTTTATGACGTACGCTGCCACCATGCAAAAATGTAAGGTGAACAGAGCTTAAAATGCATCATATTCGGGATAGATGGTCAAACATCGGCTGAACCATTGCAGTCCATAGAAATAAACATGGTGAACGTACTACAGAAAGTATCCTCTCAGATGCCTTTCCAACAGAAGTTAGTAGCGGCCGTGTAAACATGAATTTTTCGGGGGGGGGGGATGGTTGCATTTCAGTCTTGCCCTTTATTGCTTTGTAGGGCGGGGACACAAATAGGGGCACCCGAAAGACATACATTTTAGAGAAGTACTACCATTAAGGGCAAGGGGGTCAGCATGTTCGTTTCTAGCTCGCCTGCAGTCATCAGTCAGCCATATCCCAAGCCCCCGCATCCCTGAAAATGCCTCTGCTTTCCTTATCCTCTTCCCTCTCTTTATCCAAACTCCTAGCCTCAACAGAGTCCACCTGGGAGTGGCCGTTTGAGCAGATTTCAGATTTGAATTTTATCGGTTCTGGCGCTCAGGGCGTTGTCTTCCGTGGCATCCTCAACGGCCAACCAATCGCAGTAAAGAAGGTGCAGAAACAGTCCGAGACAGACATTCGCCATCTGCGCAACCTGCGGCATCCAAACATTGTTCGATTCATGTGAGTCACAGTACTTTTTCTCTATTTTCAAGATGCCTTTTACTGGTTTACCCAAAAATTAACTAACCTCAGGATCCTGCAAGAACACAGGGCAGTTCGGTCGGTAGCGTATTTTTTCTGCAATATTATCACACATGAGAATAACGGTATTGTGGCTATTTATACGAAAAGTCGGAACCTCAGTTATATTTTCGAATAAGTATATTTTAGCTGAATAACCGAATACCCGACTGGGGAAAAAATTAAGCGAACTCGATGGTATTCGACACTACGATACCAATGGCAAGGCTTAAGTACGGCCAACGTTCTAACCGTCTGGTCTAAGTGGCCCTGACTAACGGTGCTAATTTTACCGAATTTGGGTTATATTGCCCACTTTGATTAGCCTTTATACTGTTGAAGTAAAATGACAATGAGAAAAGTATTCTTCACAGTTCCGAGAGAAGACAGGTTTTGGATACTGCTCGTGAAAAAAAGTCTGAGTTTGATAGAACCATAAATGCATTCACCTAACGTTTCGGAGTCGTCTTCAAGTCAGTCATTATCGTAGAATGAGTAAGTTATGCCTTCTGAGGGGTACGTTTAATCAATTTCTCAAGTTTTGTAAGCGTCTACTATGCTAGGATTAGCAAAGCGTGGCCCTTGCAGTCCGATGTGTGCTGGAACTTTTATGGCACCTGGCTCCCTGTCGGTAAATGGAATTGCCCTCCAGCTGGCTATACAGGTCGTGGGCATGGCGGTCTAGTCATCCTTGTCGTCTTTCAGGCCCGTTGTAGAGCTGTTGTTGTTGCTAAAAATCCTGGTAGAATGTTTGTTGTGGACCAGTAGGTCTATTGATACGCCTAGGTGCGAGTCTGGTCGTGTCAACTACCTGCGCCCTCCCTCACCTCTGGCCTTCTTGACTCTGTCTTGACACCGGGTCCTGGTGGGGAGAGGGAGGAGAGAGTGCGGTAGATGCCGCTCAAGTCTTCTCTAACTATAAACTAATTCAGGCGCAAATCACCATGCCTACTCTCACCTTGCTGTGGAGCCCCTGGTGGGCGTCGTCGGGCACGACGGTTAAGCTATCACGTTCACTCGGGACTGAATGAACTCGAGCGTCAGAGGCCCTAATTTCACTTTCAGGGGACATTACATCGGCAATACAATTGGTCGCAGGTGGTTTACTGGAGACGAAATTATCCCTATTCGCACACACATTGGGAACATAGTTTTTCTACATTAGCCTCTTAATGAAGGACTGCTATATTATGATCACTACGTACTGGGTTGAAAGTCAGGAGGGAGTGGATAAAGTGGCTGACACGACGTGAAATCCGAGTCTAACGAGTGCCACAAACAAGACCGAGACGGATTGGTGCGACAGTCGCCGGCACGCTCGAAATCAGTCAAGCACTGGCCGTCAAAGTTAAATCTATTTTCATCCTTTCTTAGCCAGTATCTTACGACGTTTCATGAGCGAGAGGGATTATTTCGTTGGGTAGGGCTGACTACCTTTCTCTATCTGAAAAATAAACAACGAAACCGATTTCCGATAAGCTCAGCTCTAGGTGTCTTAGAACAATAAACTGGTGACCGAACGCTGTCTGTGTCTTCTAGAGTAAATGAAACTAGGATTACCTGCTGTGGAGAAACGGTGTATGTAGCTGCCTTGACGAGCTGAGAAAGGTCCATTTTTTATATATGAAAAAATCTTCGTGCGCCTTAAAAGAAATTGAGAATAACAGGGTTTGCCCTCAGTTCCCCCTCCAGTGACAAGCGCATTTGGGTACATTTACCAACGAATCACAGTCTCTCCCTCTCCCCCTCTACATGCTTTTCGCGCGGTGCTTTTTCGGCACTGGTGTGAACGACTAGAAACAACTCTCAAGTTCATGACTGGAGCAGGAGGTTTCGTGTAGTCGGCACTATTTGCACGCAGCCTATCGATCAAGCTCCACTTCGACTTCTAGCTGATTGATTGGTCGACCTAACAACCAATGGAGTGGGACCTTGTCTCGGAGGCAAACTCTTGCGTCTTTACTTCTCACAGTAGGAAAAGCAATCATGTCCAGAGGGGGTTGGGGACAGCGTCTGAAAGCGGTGATTTTGGCGCACTTTGGGGGCCTTTGGTGATTTTGGGGGCACACACGAAAGACACTCCAGGAGACATCAAAAGCGGACGTTAAATATGGTTGCCAATTTTCCGACCTTTCCATAGCAGAAAAAAGAAGTCTTATTTACTAATAACCGAATCGATCGTTGAATTGGCACTCCAGGATAAAGCTCAGGCAACTTGAAGGTGCCTTCCCGGCTTTAGGAAAATTCGTTTCTAGCATCCACATGGAGGATCTCGCCCTATATTTTAAACACGAAGCTTTTCGATTACTGGGAATGCCCGAGTCCGAACACCTTGCCTAATATGGCCCATAGCATTATGTCCAAGGGTAAGAGCTGTACGCCCGTCTTAAGTGGCTTAATAACTGTCGCGCTTCGTGTGATGCCACCTCAGATTCGTTACATCGAAACGGACACCCGACGACAAAAGTCACTGGAATGCGTCGGTTAGACGAAGATGGCAGTCGCATTGTGTTGCAGACGCGTATGATTTATGCAAGCATCGTCTCGTTATTGTCACTAGTTAGCAGCACGCCTCATGAGTAGGCCAGGTGCCCTTATTTATCCTCCAGAATGTAGTGCAAAACCCAATCTGTGTGAGTTCCGTAGGAATGATCGGTGAGCGTCTCTCTACCCTTCCGAAGATAATCATCACCGTGCAGGTTTGTATACAAAGGAGGATGCTGGTGAAAGGAGTCCAGACAGCTGTCTCATGGATTATAACCATCTACGTAAGATAAACCTAATCTAGCACAGCTACACAGCGTACTAAACGCCGTAACTACCGCTGCACTCAAGACTGGTTAGTCTCACACAAACCCGGTTCTGGCGGTGCCAGAAGGAGACATAATGCACTTAACTGCAGCAACTATAAATTTCAGCTCTTGCGTACTTTCATCAGTTCAATGACTCCATGGAATCCATGAGGCTCGCAGCAAGTTTGGGTTGCTTATTGAGTCGCAAAAGGGTGCCCTCTTTCATCTGACGGGTATTTTAACACCTCAAAAACACTCGTCTCCCGTAGCCTTAGGGACTTCAGTCCGCCCTTCGTCAAAAACAATCCTTCCAACGTGTTGGAAAAAGACCTGACCTGAATTCAATTACCCAGAACACTCGTGAGATGCTACTGCTTCTGCCGACGCAACGTTCACCATCTCGTGTCTCTTCGAAAAACGGCTTCTTCTCTGAGCGCATAGTTTCAGGCCGTAGCGCTCCCAATTTACTTTCCGACGCCACTTTTCTTGCTCACATTCTACCAAAGCAAACCACGCCCTGCTCTTTCTTTTTCCTCTCCCTCCCGGTTGTTACGCAACCACTTGCCCCATACGGCTTGCCTCTAACTTTGCATTTCCCTTCGCGAGCGCGTCGACATAGCCGTGGCTAAACTCCGTTACTGCCCTCCCCATAGCGTAAAAGCACGTGTTTTCCCACCACCCGAGCCCTGATAGCCAATAGAATCACATCTACGCCCAGGTTGGGCAAATTTAGCAGTCTTGGCTGTAACCAATCAGAGACCACCTGATATCCGTTACGCGCCAACTTGGTTACCAAAATGGGCAACTGAGGGTTGTGGGGTGCACATTTGGTGCACGCTTCGCACTGGCGCCGAAGGCACGCAGATGGCCCACTACCGGTCACATGGATGTGCGTGTTACGAGCACTTTCCCAGGCCCGGTTTTTATATCGCGAGCGTTTCAACCGCGAGTCTAAATTTGCGACTTTATTCGCAAAAAGCTGAAAAATGTCAATACACGTACTGATCATGTCTTTGTAAAGACGGCCTTTTCAGTTTAGGGCGTGTTTCCCATTACCCAGGGTCAGCTTGCTTGATTATTAGCACGACCGTCGCCAATGTACTTAGGTAGCGTTGGAAGCCACCATGGTAGAGCTCTGTTTGCTGCGGAAGCCCCAGTATTGCATCGCCGGTTTCATTCCGAGGAGGTGGTCCTTAGGCGGTCATCAGTGAGTGAAATCGCTTAGGATTTTAAAATAATTTGATGTAGACAATTGTAGTGAGCAGGTTTAGGTAATATCTGTCAGCGCTGGACATGCTCCTGCTTTGCAGACGATCACTTCAGCATGCTGTAAGATGTTGTCAGATATGTGCAGACAGTTTTAGCTATGAATTGTTTTTTTTTTCAAGGTTAGCGCTGGTTGCGTTTTGTCATGGGTAACTGTTGAATGATGGCGACGATGATGAAGAGGGAGAGAAGCGGTAGGAGGATTATGATACAGACTATTGTTGATTTTAAACTAACTTTGCTCCGAAGAATCGGGATTGACAAACACAGCACGAAAAGTGTCAAAATTTTGGAATGATTGCTAATCACTCGCGAACCGACACCAATGCGTAGACCCAACATCCACGTTAATAAATAACAACTCTAAGGAAATCAAAAAAAAAAACAAAAGAACTGTTACATTATTTATAAATATCCAGTTTTTTGGAGAAGCGGAAAATCCTAAAAACATCCAAAAGGGTTGTAGTTGTGTGGACTTTAGTTTCCGATGTACAGAAAGCCTGTCCACGCTAAACACTGAGTAAATAGGACAATATAAATAGAATAACCTCTAAAATAATCTTGTAGTGTTTTACATTGAAAATCTTCTTTAAGAATTAGTGGAGTTTCAGGTATGACTGTTTGCCAGGGACCTACATTCTGAGCATAGATTCCAAAACGACTTACCGAGGATTCGTGGCATTCTTTACGCTTTTGAGTTGATTGAGAGTCGGTTCAATGAGGCAACCTAAATTTTGCCTAATTTTACGAAGTTCTGTTTAGTAAGACCCTCAAAAGCCAATTACTCTCCTCTCAACGGAAAACACGCTCGAATGCGCAACCGAAGTCTAGAGCAGGTATTAGCATAGGAAATCGCCCAAATATGCCGCAACGTCCATTTTCACTCAAATTTATGAACATTTTGTTTGATATCATTGCGTGGATACATTTACTGCACAAGAAAGGAGCACTGTCTTGAAGAGGCTGAACGGGCGAGCAAAATGCATAATGCTTAAGACGTCTGAAAATTCTCACATCAGTTTCTGTCTTCAGCTTTTATGAGATGGGTCACGTACTGCAGTCGGGTGGAGCAGGATCATGCCTATGATACATAGACGCGATCAGGAAGTGCTCCCCGCAGACCTTACGCCCCGTACGGACAAGACCTCATTTCGTAACCGTACCTGTTAGGGGTTAGGGGTCAGGGTTTAGGGGTCAGGGGTTGGGGTTTTGGGTTAGGAATTAGGGTTAGCCGCTTTCTTGCACCTCATGGGGTTGGAGATGCACACGTACCGGAGGCCACCATGAGGCGTCAAGTGATGAGACCAAAAGACCCACTGCCACGACATGAAACATCTGGAGTCGTTTACCGGATCTGGTGCAGTTACGGACAAAGCAACTACGTCGGAGAAACTGGAAGACTGCTCCGAACGCGAATTGCCGAACACGCGGCAGCCGTACGGAGGAATGACGCCAACTCTCAGGTCGCGGCCCATTCGACGAGACTCGGCCACACATTCAAGTTCGATGAGGCCGAAATTCTCGCGAGAGGGGATAATCGTGTGAGCCGCGAGTTGCTTGAATCAGGGTTCACGGGGCCTCAATCTATCAACAAGTGCAACAACATGCCCACTCCATACTCCGTGCTGAGGCATAGGCTGACCAAGGTAATTGACCACTCGGGGCGCGCTCAAGCCGGTAAGCCAGATGGCCGAACAATCATTACGCCAGCATCCAACACGAGTGGTGACATTTCGGTAATTAACAACTTGCATGTCAGCCAGCAAGCAATTAGTGCACCAGCGGGCAACGATCCTTCATGAAGGGGAGCGCGGTTAATTGTTATAGGTATGCGGTAGCATAGCGATTGAATCCTATAAATACTGCAACTTCCTGTGCACGAGTCACCCTTTTCTGCTACTGTCTCTGATGGTGGATTCAGGTGAGAATCCGAAATGTCAGGCGAATAAGGACCTTGTTCCAGCGAACGCTTCTTCTTCCGAGCAATTAGGGCTAGGGTTAAGGGCTAGGGTTTGAGATTGGGGTTAGGGGCTGGGATTAGGCTGGGGCTTGTCCATTGCTGGTACGGCTACGAAGTGAGGTCCGACCTATGATGCATAGACGCAATCATGAAATGTTCACCGCAAACCTTAAGCCCCGTACGCTTTCTGTCCGCAACCCTCACACTCCCAAGGTACTAGAAGTATACGCAGACTGTGGACGCGGGGTTTGGCTGCCAGCACTTCAGCTGCGTCCGGACGGTCCCCAGGGTTAAGAAGCGCGAGCCTTCTTACGAAGGCGTCAACCACGTAATACTCTACTTCCACCATCACTTTTATCCAAGGAGATAATTTAGTGGATCAGAAGAAAGACCGTCATTTCGACGAAACTCTGACCCTATCATAGCGTCCTTGTTGTAACGAGTAAGTCAGTGTGTGAGTACCCTTAATTGACCTGCGGACTGCTTTTCTACCCCTTACAGCGGCGTTTGTGTCCAGAGTCCCTGCTACTGTGTACTGATGGAATACTGTCCAAACGGCCAACTCTACGATCTTCTACACAACGGCCTTCCCGTCAGTCCTGGCAGTATTGCCAGTTGGACCAAGCAGATCGCCAATGGCATGCATTACCTGCATAGCAATAAGGTGGTACACCGCGACCTAAAGTCACCAAAGTGAGTTCATCCTCCGGTTTTATTTTCACCTCCCTTTGCCCGTTCTTCACGATGAACAGAAAACCTTGCACAGGAGATTACGTGTCTCTCGGCCAAGCTGTCCCAAATTTACCCATAGGATTCCTTTTTTCTGGTCTTTAAATCTGCGAATATGAAAGAAGTGGATGTGAGCGTAGTTGTGCAGTTTTATTTACAGTATGTTATTACCGACAAAGACAAGGGAGACTGGAAGGACCATTTCTGACTTATTAGCCGTCATCAGCTAGTCATACCCAACTCCGAAGTGTGGAACATCTGGGGCTCGAACTCGCGACCTGTTGGTTAAATTCCAGCGTTTCTAACCATCGAGCCACGGGCTCCTTGTCATATCGGTTGTGATCGGGAATATACAACAGTGTAGGGGCGCTTTCCGATCGTTTGTACGGAGCACATGCGTGCCGTTGAGTCTTTGGGTTCTCTCTCGAGCCCAACCAGCAGCCGCACAGCGACGCATGACAACATACTGCCTATATCATGCGTCGCTGTGCGGCTGCTGGTTGGGCTTGAGAGAGAGCCCGTAAGGCACAAAGAAACGAACGAGTTCCGTAAGAACGGTCGGTGAGCA
Organism: Spirometra erinaceieuropaei; assembly: GCA_902702965.1. Lineage (NCBI taxonomy): Eukaryota > Metazoa > Platyhelminthes > Cestoda > Diphyllobothriidea > Diphyllobothriidae > Spirometra > Spirometra erinaceieuropaei. Next base: position 67,329 of record CACRXP010001092.1, on the reverse strand, counting down.
CCCTCTACCATAGTTTTATTTAGCTTTAACGCTTCGAACTCCTGGGACCAGAAATAATCTTAACGGTGAACTTGTGATAACGGTTTATAGGATGGCAACGACCACCACACAGCTTGTTAGTTTTCATAGTAATCAGCCGGTTGCTCACAAACGAAGTTGTGTGAAAATGCTCTTCAAACGGATCCAGACTCATTGCAGCGAACCGGGTGAGAGAGAGAGCACATGAGACCTGTTATCTCAGCGGCCAGTTTGTGCAAAATGGCCGTCAGAAGGCGTTTATAAGTTGCCGTCTACGCAGTCGTCCCAAGCAGCAACACCACCAGAAATATGGTATTCTCTGCCATACATAAAGGACGTTTCAGAAGCTACCCTGCGCACTGCTATGGAAATAAATGTTGGAATTGATTACCGGCCCAAAGCCACCATGCGCAGCAAATTCATTAAAGTAAAAGATCGGTTAAGTCCTGGGGAGCAATCTGGGGGTAGTGTATTGCATCCCGTGCCAAAACTGTCCTTGTAACTACATAGGCCAGACTGGACGCATGTTCCGATCGCGAATAAATGAGCATAAGCTGGCTGTGCGACAAGACAGAAACAAAACATGCCGATAATTGCTTGAAGTCTGGACCCCGGATGAGAACTCAGTCAATCGATTTAACGATCTGGCGGTGGCGTACAGAGACCTGAACAGTCACCTCCAGTCTTGCGCCATCGACTGGTGGTTGAATAGCATCCCGTACAATGGTCGCTCGTTCTGATTTTGCTATTATATTTGACGATGGACTATTGGACGAGTTCGAAAGCTCAGCGCAATAAACATACTTTTCTGGTACCCAGCCAGTCTACTTCACTTATGTCGACACATGTAACCCGAAATTTTGCCTCCATTCGTGAGGGTTTAAACTATCGTCTGGCCCACGCGACGCCTTCCAGGACGTGACGGACCCCTTGGCAAAATATTTCGGTCTTAGTGTCCTTAAAATTAGGGATTTTGACTACTGTTACGCTTGGCAGAAGGGGAAGCACATATTCCAGAAATAAAGTCAGAAAAGGCAACTGTTTCGATCTCCGGAAAAACGGTAGATAGGTCTGTCACCTTTCACTAGTGTCTGACTTCACTGTAAGTGCACAGGGCAGCAGAAAGGAGCAGTCAGACGGAGCGGAGTACACTGCTGTTGCATGTCCTGCTGGAGACTTACGGAGAATTGAGCGAGGGAGTACTCTGTTACAACATTTAATCGCGCCATAGCCTCGGAAGGATCCGCAGAGGGCACATGGGTGGCAGCGTCGGACGCTGTGTGCTGGTCTAGTCGGGGGTAGAAAACGTCAAGTATTGGCTAACGCCTGTGATAAGAAAATGGTCAACTTTTATGCTCCAGTCTTCGAAGAACATTCCGGCGGAGAGTAACTGCTTTTTATGGACCATTTAGTTAAAACGGCCCGAGCTTAGCGAAGGATACCGTTTCCACTGCGTTAAATTCCAAGGCAGGAGTAGGGTCGAAGTGGATGTTTTGGTTAGGAAACGAGAATATGCATCCCTAATAGCAGGGAAATACGAATCTGGACTGGAGTCTCGGCCTCCAGTCTTGACTCCAATTTGATTGGTTCCCAGCGTCCCTGACGTTCGCATCACTGAGGGCACAAATGAACGCGCGCCTGATTATTGGCAAATCTTTTCAGTAGATTGAAGCAGTGTTTTCCCGGGATAAATTTGAACAAGGCGAAGGCGACAAAGCAGGCAGAATTTAATGACGTCATAAATTTCGAGACCTCTCATTCAGCTGCACACGGTCATTGCATAGTTATATTACAAAGCAAAACTGTTCAATCAACGTGATAGGTAACCTGAAA